>JAGGNK010003447.1:209032-262370 GCA_017590115.1 Montifringilla adamsi | reverse complement strand
CGTCGGGCGCGGCCCCGGCCTCGCCGGCGGCGGCGGAGCAGATCGTGGCGGAGGGCGAGGCGGCGGCGGCGGGCACGTTCGTGCAGCGGCAGCTCGGGGCGATGCTGCAGCCCGCCGTGAACAAGTTCTCGCTGCGCATGTTCGGCAGCCACCGGGCCGTGGAGATCGAGCGGCAGCGGGTGAAGTCGGCGGGCGCCTGGATTATCCATCCCTACAGCGACTTCAGGTGGGACCGGGGCCCCGGGACCCCCGCCCCGGCACCGCCTCCCGGCGCCGGTCCCCGCTCCGGCTCCGCCGCTGTCCGTGGTGCTGAGCGCGGCCCCGCCGCCGTGGGGGCAACAAGTGCCGGTAGCCGGGGCTCCGCACCGGCCCGGGGAGGCGGCTGCCACCGGCGGAGCCCGGGGCCGCGCTGCCCCAGCCCGTTCCCGTCTGGGATTATCCCGCCCGCACGGACGGCTCTGTGCTGCCCCACACCCGCGGGCTCCCGGTGCTCCCGGTGCCCGGGGCAGCCCGGCTCCGCCGAGCCGCGGAGCTCCGCTGACCCGGCCCCGGGCGTGCGGAGGAGGGGGTTGCTGGGCTTTGCCTGCCCTTACGGCTCCTCCCGCCCTTCGCGATGCTGTTTTTAATTTGCTCAGGAGCCTTCATCCCCCTGGGACGCGGCTCCCCGCAGCTGGAGCGGGGCCGGTCACCCAGCGAGGAGTCGGGCCCGGCTCTCGGTGTCACCGGGATCACAGCGGGAGCTCGAGGATGGATGATGTGGGAGGAACTGGGTGTCACGGGGATGTTGAGTCATATAGGGTGGGCTTTCTCCACGGGGAATGGAGCTGCCAGGCAGGCATCTCCCGCAGCAGGCTGTGACATGGATGATGTCCCCAGCCTGGAGAACGGAGCCAGCACCCGCCGTGGCTCCCTGGCACCTGTGGCCGTCTCCCCTCACCACTGGGTCCACCCCAGCATGACACCCAGCCCTGGGAGCCCTTTTTTCAGGGAAAGCATCCCAAAGTTTGTGAGCGTGGAGCTTGGCAGGAGTGGTTTCTGCAAGCAGCGCCGTGCAGGGAGCTGGCAGGTAGACAGACAGGGGGATTACCCCGGTGTTTATCACATTAGGGAGATACATAAAGGCCGCGGAGATCAGGGCCCTGAGTGCTCAACCTGACACTCAGTGAAGGACAAGGCCTGTCCTAAAGAGCTTAAGCCTAAATCTGAAGCGAGAGCTCCAGGCAGGCTTGGGCAGCTGTGGGGACAGGCAGCTTCCCTGCTCAGCTTCTCAGGGCACAGGATGGAGGTGCAGGAGGCAATTCCTCAGCCAGGTCAGGCTCCTTCTGCCTCATTTCCTTCCCTGACCCAGCAAATTCTGGCCACAGGCAGGAAGGTGTTAATGTGGGAGAGGCTCCTGGCCCCGGGGTGGGCTCCTCAAAGCCCCGGGGTCACTCCTGGCCCTGGGTCATTTCTGGACCTGACCTTGGGGTGGCTCCTTGAGGAGAGGGTGCCTCCCCCTACTCCCCTCAGGCTCTGGAACTCTCTCTGAAGGAGCCTGTCATGGCACCAGGACCTCCCTTCCCCTTCCTGCCCCCCTTCCCTTTCCCCTTCCCCTTCCCCTTCCCTTTCCCCTTCTCCTTCCCTTCCCCAGCAGCAGAGATCCCAGTATCCGTGTCCCACCATGGGTGTGGGGTAGGAAATCCCCACAGGCTTCTGCCACCTGTAAAAGCTGGTTTGGATTCACTGGGCACTGAGAGCTGCCCTGAAATCACCTTTGGAGATTTGAGCCTACACCCACAGCCAGGGCTGGGACAAACTGGGGATGCCTGGGGACACCTAAAGCTGGACTTGCTTTCCCAAGGGCTCTGAAGGCTCCGATGGGGGATCCCTGGAGTCACAAGGCTGCTGGAGAAAGTGGTGATGTGTCTGTGTGAAGAATGAAAACATCCCGGTGGCATTTGCATGTGAACAGGGCTGCTGGCTGTCCTGACATAACCAGCTGGCTGTCCTGACATAACCAGCATCTCTTGGCTTTCCCTCCAAAGCCTCTGAGCCTGCCCACTCCCAGCTAAAGGAGGTGGATGAGCAGTGCCCTCACCCTGCCCTGTGCATGCTGGCACCTCCTGTAGGGTTGGACCTTCCTCCCACCTTCCCCTGGCACCAGCATTGTCTCTCCTTGCTTGGCTGCTGCCTGGCTCACCACCACAGCCTCCCTGATCCTTTTCTGCTGCCCCAGGAGCTCGGCTCTCCGTTTGCATAACCAGCAAAGCTTATCCCAAATCCTGCTAAGCCAACTCGGGTGGTGGCAGGGAGACAGCAGATGACAAGGAGCCTCAAGGGAGCAAAGCCCACATCCTCTCGGAGATCTCCAGGGGGCACGTGGCAGCTTTGGGGTGGGGGCAAAGGTGTGCATGCACTGCCCTGCAGTGGAGAGAGAGACAGCCAAGCTCCTACACCCCCCATTCCCACACAGGGTGACTTCTGCACCTCATTTCTGCTCACATCTGTCCCAGCTGAGCAGCAGGGTGTTAGTGATGTGTGTGTGTGTCCTCAGCACCTGTGTCTCTGCACTGTCAGACCCTGACTTTGATCCTGTTTGCTGTCTGTGTCCTGCCTGTCCCGCTCTGGCCCCTGCATTCCCACCCTGCAGGTTTTACTGGGACCTCATCATGCTGCTCCTGATGGTGGGCAATTTGATCATCCTGCCCGTGGGCATCACCTTCTTCAAGGACGAGAACACCCCTCCCTGGATCGTTTTCAACGTGCTTTCGGACACTTTCTTCTTGGCTGACCTGGTGCTGAACTTCCGGACAGGCATCGTGGTGGAGGACAACACGGAGATCATCCTTGACCCTCACACCATCAAAATGAAGTACCTGAAGAGCTGGTTCCTGGTCGACTTCATCTCCTCCATCCCTGTCGACTACATTTTCCTCATCGTTGACCTGGAGACCCAGGTGGACTCCGATGTCTACAAGACGGCGCGGGCCCTGCGCATCGTGCGCTTCACCAAGATCCTCAGCCTGCTGCGCCTGCTGCGCCTCTCGCGCCTCATCCGCTACATCCACCAGTGGGAGGAGGTGAGGGTCTCCTCTCTGGGTGCCCTCCAGGAACCCTGGCAAGCCCCGGGTCAGGAGACAACCGGGGGGCAGCCCCAAAGTGGCCGACAGCGCTGGGGACGCTCTCTGGTGGCCCGAGGGTACCGATGGCAGCTGGGCTAGTGGCCTTTGCAGCAGGAGAGACGCTGGAGACATCGGTAGAGGGTAAAAGGCTGACTCTCAGCAGGGAGCCAGTCCAAGGTTTATTCGGAGCTCCTCAGGGAGCCCCGCACCTCAGTGGTGCGCCTTGCTCAGAGTAAAACAAAAGGAATCTCAAGGTTACATTTAAAGGGGGGGAGGAAACCAAAGGTAGATACATTTGCTGATGTATATATAATAAGAGACCCTCTTATTACATATATAATAATAATAATAGACATTTGGGATAGTGTATAAAATATTACTTGAGGGGCTGCCCCCTGGTCTCAGACTAATCACTCGATGATTTGGCCGAAAGTTCTAGATAGAAGGGATGGGATGCTGAGTGACTGGCAGAGAGCCAGTCCCCAGGGATTTGGGAATGATCTCAACCCAGGAGAATGGTTACACAGGTAGGGGGAGGGGGTACAAAAAGGGGTACACCATTTGGGGAAAATAAGGGGATACAAAACGAAAACTATTACGAAGTATTACAAAGTATAAAAGCACACTACAACAGTGAGAACCCCTCGGGGGTCTCCTTGGGGGTCCCCCAGCTGCAGGTACAGCTGTCTGGAGGGGCAGAGGGCTCCAAGGGCTGTTCTAGGAGGAGAGTTTCTCTGCAGCTCCACTCCTGCCCTAAAAATGCGAGTGTTCAAGTGCTGGGTGCTGCTGCCTGTCTCTTGTCCCCAGCAAGCCTCTCCTGTCGAAAAGCAGGCTGAGTTAACATTCAGGCAACGCAGTCAAACCTCCACTCAACACTCACCTCAGCTGGCTCGGAGATAGAGGCAAGAAAGGCTCTTTTGCAAGGTTTTATTCCAGCAGGGTAACACAGTCACTGAAGGACAAGCCCAGGGAAAAAGAGAATGAACCACGTGCAGCAGGCAGCTTATAAAGGGGAAGGGGTGGGGGGCAGAGCTAAGGGGTGGGCAGAGGGGCCTGCCACCAGGGGTAGGGGGGTGGTCACCAGGGGTACCAAGCCAGTGACAGAGGAAGGAGAAACCAGAGCAAGCTGTGACACAAAGTCCATGGGGAAGAGTGTTTTTCCCTTTGGGAGGGGTGACTCCGTGGTAAGTGGTTAATTTTTCCAGGGCTGAGGGCTTGGGGATTGACCAAGTGGGGAGAGTTCATGGGATGCTACACTGCCCTGTTCCCCAGATCTTCCACATGACGTATGACCTGGCCAGCGCCGTGGTGAGGATCTTCAACCTCATCGGGATG
Source organism: Montifringilla adamsi (assembly GCA_017590115.1). Classification (NCBI taxonomy): domain Eukaryota; kingdom Metazoa; phylum Chordata; class Aves; order Passeriformes; family Passeridae; genus Montifringilla; species Montifringilla adamsi. The sequence goes on along the minus strand of JAGGNK010003447.1, from coordinate 257,934 downwards.
ATGCTGCTGCTGTGCCACTGGGATGGCTGCCTGCAGTTCCTGGTGCCCATGCTGCAGGACTTCCCTGAGGACTGCTGGGTCTCCAAGAACCACATGGTGGTGAGTGCCCAGAGTGAGTGCCCAGACTGGGGTGGTTCCAGCTGGGATCTGCCGTGGTGGGGAGAGGGTTTGGTTCCCAGTCTCTCCACCTGGAGCTGCTGGGAGATGTGCTGGTGAGCATTGTCTCTGTGGTCACAGCAGTGAGATAGGGCAGAGGGAACCTCTGCATCACCTTCCCATCTCAGCCCATCTTGTCAGGGAATCCCTCAGGGAGGGAACAGGACACTGGGGCTCCTGCGTCCTCCCCAGAGCAGGGCCTGGTGCCTCTTTAGGCCTTCACAATCCTCTTCCTGGAGGAGAACTCATCCCTTTGGCCTTGGAGGAGCCTTCTTCTCACTGGGTCTCTGGACTCCACAGCTCAGGGAGGTGGGACCGGGGTGTTCAGCTGCACAGCACCTTCCACCAAACCCTTCAGCCCCACTCTCCCTCGTGTGCAGAACGACTCGTGGGGCAAGCAGTACTCCCACGCCCTGTTCAAGGCCATGAGCCACATGCTGTGCATCGGCTACGGGCAGCAGGCGCCCGAGGGCATGACCGACGTGTGGCTCACCATGCTCAGCATGATCGTGGGGGCCACCTGCTACGCCATGTTCATCGGCCACGCCACCGCCCTCATCCAGTCCCTGGACTCGTCCCGGCGCCAGTACCAGGAGAAGGTCAGTGGGGACACAGTCTCAGCTACCTCAGGGAAGGGATAGGTTGGATATTAGGAGAAAATGTTTCACTGAAAGGGTAATAAAGTACTGGAATGCTCTTCCCAGGGAGGTGGTGGAATCACCATCTCTGGGTGTGTTTAGAAAAAGGCTGGACATGGCACTTGGTGCTGTAGTCTAGATTCTGAGTTGAGGTGTCAGGGCATAGGTTGGACTCCATGATCTTCGAGGTCTCTTCCAACCTCACTATTCTGTGATTGTGTGATTATTTCCCGTGGTTCTGCTGTGCTGGGCTCAGGCCAGGCTCTTCACAGGTGTGTCCTTTGTGTCCCTGGGCAGGTGACTGTGTGTACCTGATGAGAGACATGGCACTTGGTGCTGTAGTCGAGTTGAGGTGTCAGGGCATAGGTTGGACTCCGTGATCTTCAAGGTCTCTTCCAACCTCACTATTCTGTGGGTGGGGGAGGGAGGGCCTGGGTGCTGGGGGAAGAGTCCTGGCATGAGTGGGTCCAGCTCCAGAAGCAGCTCAGCACAGCTGCTGTGCCCTACTGATTCCAGAGGCTGGCATCTTTGTCCTTGCCACTCTCCATCGGGGTGTTGCAGGTGGAGCTCAGGCTGCCCACTGAGAGTGGGACCATACTGGTGTCCATACTGGGGGTCACTTGTGCACAGCGTGGCCCCACCCTGCCCTCTGCCCTGGCTCCAGCTGCATCCTGAGTGCACAGGTGTGCTGTCCTTTACCCCCTTTGGGCACTGCAGCGGGGCTGTCTGTATCTACACCACTGAGGAGAAGGGACACATCATCCAGGCGGTGCCAGCTGAGCCCTGTGTGACTCCCCTTGTCCCCACAGTACAAGCAGGTGGAGCAGTACATGTCATTCCACAAGCTGCCTGGGGACACGCGCCAGCGCATCCACGAGTACTACGAGCACCGCTACCAGGGCAAGATGTTTGACGAGGAGAACATCCTGGGGGAGCTCAGCGAGCCCCTCAAAGAGGTGAGGGCAACCCTCCCCTGCTGTGACCTGCAGGGCAGAGGCTGGTGCTGGCAGGGGCCAGGCTCGGTGATGTCCCCACTTATTGAAACAGGATGACCCCTGTGTGGGGAGAAATGATGAGAAGGACTCTATGATATCAGAAGGTTAATTAATTTAATTATTATTTCTACTGTATTATATTAATGTAATAATATATATTATAATTTTACTATAATAATTTTCTTACAGTAATTATATCACACCATTAAAATTTATTAATAATTTGTTTTTATTATAATAATTTATTATTTATACTATATTATATTAATATAGCAATATATAATGATATTTTATAATAATGTTGTTATAATATTTATAATTATTAGAACTTTATTTTTATAATAATAATAATTTTATTAATTTTATACTATATTATATTACATTACATCTAAACTGAATTTGCCAAGTCCTCAACTTTGTACACAATTGCTCAATATCTCGTGACTGTCAGCTGACAGTCCCGACATATACACACACCTGGCCCTGACAGGCCAAGGAAACAAAACCCCATCACTTTGGGTAAACAATTTCCATATTGCATTCTACTTCAGCACAACACAGGCACAGCAAATGGGATAAGAATTGTTTTTCCTTTCTCTGAGGTTCAGAGAATGTGAAACCCAGAAATATTCTTGGGAAGAGTTGTGCCTTGCTTTTCTCTGTGGAGAGAAATATGGCTACACCCACTGAGCTGCTCCTCACCCCACAGGAAATCATCAACTTCAACTGCCGCAACCTGGTGGCCAACATGCCCCTGTTTGCCAACGCTGACCCCAACTTTGTGACAGCCATGCTGACCAAGCTGCGCTTCGAGGTCTTCCAGCCTGGGGACTTCATCATCCGCGAGGGCACCGTGGGCAAAAAGATGTACTTCATCCAGCACGGCGTGGTCAGCATCCTCACCAAGGGCAACAAGGAGACAAAGCTGTCTGATGGCTCCTACTTTGGGGGTGAGCTGGTGGGCAGAGTAGGGGGAAAAAGCTGCCTGGGAGTAGAAGCTGGGGCATCCCTAATGTTTCTGCCTGCTCATCTCCTCTTGCCCAGTGCCAAAGTCTTGGCATCCAGTCAAAGTGGCAAAGTCTTTACCCCAGTTCTGTCTGGCTGGGGCAGAGGGAACAGGGGCAGAGGGAGCATCCACTGCTGGCCAGGGAGGAGAGGAGGTTAGAGCAGAACATCTGAGCCGGTTTACAGGATACAGGCACAGCTCTGGGAGGGAAACAGGCCAGGCCATCACAGCAGCCACACCTGGGGGTGTCTCCATGGCCTGGAGAGGGAGGAAAACGCTGTGCCTAGCCAAGGAGACAGGCTGTGGGGTCTGCCCCTGCCTCTGAGCCATGCTTTGTGCAGAGTTTTGGGGTGCTGGCAGCCCTGATCCTGCTCCAGGGCTGGGAGGAGGCTGGATGGCTGTGTCCCCCTGAGCCCAGCCCCGTGTCCCTGCAGAGATCTGCCTCCTGACGCGGGGCAGGCGCACGGCCAGCGTGAGAGCCGACACCTACTGCCGCCTGTACTCCCTGTCCGTGGACAACTTCAACGAGGTGCTGGAGGAGTACCCCATGATGCGCAGGGCCTTCGAGACCGTGGCCATGGACCGCCTGGACAGAATAGGTGAGGAGGAGTGAGCCCCTGGGCTCAGCACAGCCGCCTCTACAGCCACCCCCAGGGCCCACAGGACCAGAGAAACACAGGTGGTGGAGTCACAGAGCTGGATGAGGTGATCACAGTGCCCCAGCCCCGTGGGTGTCTTCCTGGAGGACCCCATGGAGTGACCCCAAGGAGTGGGTCACCATGGAGTGACCTCCTGGGCTCAGCACAGCCACCCCCTGGGCCCACGGGCCCCCAGACCCACGGGTGGTGGAGTCACAGAGTGGGGATGAGGTGATCACAGTGCCCCAGCCCCGTGGGTGTCTTCCTGGAGGACCCCATGGAGTGACCCCAAGGAGTGGGTCACCATGGAGTGACCTCCTGGGCTCAGCACAGCCACCCCCTGGGCCCACGGGCCCCCAGACCCACGGGTGGTGGAGTCACGGAGCTGGCATGAGTGCCCCAACCCCACGGGTACCCAGCAATGAGGATGATGAGGAGCATGAGGAAGGAGCCTGCCCTCTCTCTCCCCCCCAGCAAGATCCAGGCAGTGCCACAGGACAGGCTTCCCTGGGAAGATGTAACTGCACTGCACAGTACCTGCAGTGTTTGGCAGTGACCAGCTGCTTGTCCTCACCCTCCCTTGCCTGTGGAGGACAAGCAGGACCCCAGACCCCCATCCCTTTGGAGTCACGACTTTTGTCCCTGCTGCTTCCACTGCTCCAGTCTGGACCCTTCCCAGGGTCTTGCTTCCCCTGGAACTCCGAGGTTTTATTGTCCCTTCCCACTGCCACCCTGCCCTCCACACTGTCCCCAAGGGTCGGTGACACTCCTGCCTCCCCTCCAGGGAAGAAGAACTCCATCCTGCTCCGCAAGAGAGCCGAGCACAGCTCGGGACCCCTGAACAACGAGATGATCCAGCAGATCGTGAAGCACGACCAGGACATGGCCCACAACATCCAGGACCTGCAGCAGATGGCGATGGGCCGGGAGCTGAGCGGCAAGCCGGTGATTTGGGAGCCTCTGGTGCACGCCCCGCTGCAAACAGCCGCCGCCACCACCAACGTGGCCATCGCGCTGACCCACCAGCACAGCCTGCAGGCTCACATCTTCCTGCCGCCCTCCTCCATCTCCAGCCCTCTCTCTCCCGAAGCCACTCTGCTCACCAAGCCGGTGCGCCGCTCCCAGCCCAGCCTGGGGGGCTCCCGGCCCTCCTCCGTGAGCTCTCCCTCCGGGGCTCCGTCCCACCTGCACACACCGGCCGCGGGTTCGCCTTCCTCGCCCATGGTCCAGCCCCAGGCGCCGCTGGAGAGCGGGGGCCAGAGACCCAGCCCGGGGGCGCAGCCCCTGCCCCGCACTGCGCAGAGGGGGGAGATGCCAGCGGGGCCCAAGCAGCCCCCGGGCGGCCCCCAGCCCCAGCTCTCCCGGTCCCGCGGCGCCTCGCTCTCCACCTCGCTGCTGCAGCAAGCGGCGGGCGCTGCGTCCCCCAGCTCGGAGCAGGCGCTGCCGCCGGGGAGAACGCTCCACTACAGCCTGTCCCGAGCCACCGGCTCCCACATCTCGCTCCTGATGCAGCCCCAGCAGTTGGTGAAGCACAGGAGCATCCAGGGGCTGCCGGTGGGGCGGCTCACGCAGGATGTCCGGCTGCTCTCTGCCTCCCAGCCCTCCCTTCCCAACAAAGTGGCCCAGCAAGCCGACGGCAGCTCCTTGAAGCAGGGCAGGAAATCTGCAGGGAACCTGGCCCGCAGGTCCTCGCCCTCGGTAGCCGGACTGCTGGCCAAGCCGTGTGCGGGGATGCCCGGCCAGCCCGCACACCCTTCGGGAGCGCTGGCTCAGCCCGGCCGCTCCGCGGGAGCGCCCACGCCCCAGTCCCCGGGCTCCGCGTCCAGGCAGGCGGCAGGTCCCTCCCGCAAGGGCTCCGTGGCCTTCAGCCCCGAGGTGGAAACGGCGAAGCCCAAACTCCAGTCCAACATGTGAGTCCTGGCGGCAGCCGCGCGGGCAGGAGGGAGCCGGGCATCCCGGCGGCGCAGGAGGCGGGGGAAGCAGAGCACCAGCCCCGCCGTGCGGGAGGGAAAATGAGGTGAGAGGCAACAGCCGGGGCCATGGAGGGGCTGTTTGAGGCACGGGGACACGGCAGGGATTGGCATGGGCCAGCCCCAGAGCTGGCCCAGCTGGATGAGGAGGGGGCTCTGCTGACTGCCCCAAGGGGGTCACCCTGCCCGGGCTCTGCCCTCCTGGCTCATCACCATCTGTGAGTTCTGCCTTCCTGCCGGAGGCACAGGACAGGTCAGAGCCCTCGTCCAAACTCTGGCCTCTCTGGGGAGCTCAGCTCCCCACAACTGCCCCTCGGGGGCTGGGCCCCCCACGCTCTGTGCCGCGTGTCCCACAGCCTGTCCTCGGGGCAGGCTGACCCTGGCAGCTCCTCCAGCTCGTCCTCTGTCACAGGCTGCCCGATGCCCACCTCGATCCCCAGACTGCTCTGCCCAGCCCCTTTGCCTTTAGGGTGAGGAGGCAGAGGCACCCCCCGGGTCCTCTGCCCGGGTGGAGGGAGGAGGCTGGAGCCCGTGGCAGGGGCATGGGGGTCCGCGGTCAGCACTGCCCCTTCCCAGAGTGCCAGGACCACCTGGGGGTCCTGGGCAGGGCTCCCCTGGTGTGATGAGTGCCAAGGGGCAGCGCTGGGGGGCAGAGGAGCAGCCCCCCAGTCCCTCTCCCCAGCTTGTGGGACCGTTTTGCCTCAGAGGTGCTGAGTGCCAGCGAGGTTGGGATGTGCTGCTGGGCAGGGCTCTGCCCCACGCCCGGGCACTGTGGCTGCCCCTCCACGGGCCCCCATGGGGGCAGCCTGGGGGGATTCTGCTGCCTGCAGCTCCAGGAGGATGCTCAGAGGGTCACTCCAAGGGGACCCCACTGCCTGTGGCTCCAGGAGGATGCTCTGCCCGGGCTCTGCTCCCCTGCCCTGCGCTGCAGTCCCATTCCCAGGTCACCTGGAGATTCCAGTCACCTGTGCCACAGGAACAAAAGGCTGCCACAACGAGATGCCAATCCCGGGCAGCGCCTGGGTGATGTCTGGGGCTGTGGGGTCACCCCCCGTCCAACAGGAGCCCGGGGTCCCCACAGATGCCCCACTCCCCCCTCCTCCAGAGACAGTAGTGTGCAATGTGTGTGCGAGTCGTGGCTCTGCCAAGCAGCCGAGCCCTGCTTCCAGTGTCGCTTTGGGCCAGCCGTGTTCAGTCCTGGTTAGAGTAGCGTCCCCTCCGTCCCCACCGCGCTGTGCCAGCTGCTTCCCACTCCCGGAGTCAGGAACCCCGGCTTGTCTTCGAGCTCTGGGGCTGAGCGGGGCCCCGCCGAACCCCCCAGAGCAGCGGGCGAGGTCTCATTCCCCGCGGTCCTTCCCGAAGTGAGGTGTCCCCTTCTCCACCCTCGTGTTTTGGGGCGTCGGGAGCAGTGCGGAGCTGCTCTGGGAGCACCAGCCCACCAGGAATCCCGGCAGTGCCTGCCAGAGGGGATGTCCTGTACTGCCTTTTCCCATGGATTTCAACCGCCCTGCCCTGCTCACCCCCTCTCCCGCTCCATCCCCGCGCTCGGTGCGTCCCCGTCGGGCGGGGACCTGCAGCGGAGCCGCGCTGTCCCAAGTCCCCGGGCTGTGTTCACACTGCGTGATGTCAATGTCTTAGCGGTCACCCCAGCGCCCCGCAGAGCGTGCGGGCCGGCTCGGACAGCACCGAGCTGCCACCGCCCAGCCCCGTGTCGGGAGCCAGAGCCACCCTGCGCTCCTGTCCCCGCCGCCGTGGCACCTCGTGGCCCGGTGCCCACCCCGTGGGCCGGTGCCCACCCCGGGGGAGGCTGGAGGGGCTGGGGGTGCGCGGGCGCAAGTTTAGCCACCAAAGACCATGATCCTCCACTCTTGCACTCACGGCAGTCCATGTACAGAGCTTGTAGTTTTCATATCGCAGAGAATTTAAGAGCGTTTTTTTATTTTTTGGTCCTTGTACATAACGGATTTAAATAATAAAGAGAGATTCTGAGCTGGTCTGGGGGAAACTCCTTCTGCACCTCCTGCGACCCCACAGCTCCCTGCGCGAGGATGAGGAAGGACAGGGGGATGCTGCAGCACCCCAGCTCCAATCCTGGCCTTCTGCAGAGCCGGGAGCAGCCGGGAAACCCTCGGGAGCCACCGAGGGGCCTCCCCCGGGCCCCACAGACCTGGGTGGCGTGGCAGGAGCCCAAAGACAACGGGTCCCCTCCCGCCCACCCCGGTCCCTTTCGGCCGTGGGCAGATTAATGTTTAATCTTTGGTTATTTTCCCCTTCCATCTCCGTTCCCTTTATTGCCGGGGGGATGGGCGGGTTTGATACCGCCTGATTGCAGAGCAGCACTCGAGGCATTAACGCGATTAAATGAAGGTCACACAGCGCAAGGTGGGCCGGGGCACCCGAGCCACCGGCACTGCGGCACCGGGCGCGGGTCTCGGGGCACAGCCGTGCCCTGGCCGCGCCCTCGTCACCTGCCGCTGCCCCCCCGGGCGGGACACGGTGGCTGGCAGGACGCAGGAGCTGGTGGCCATCGCGCTGTGCCCTGCCCGGTCTCGCCACTGCAGCCCCGCGTTACCTGGGCAGCCCCTGCCCGCAGCCCTGAGTTACCGGGGCAGCCCCTGCCCGTTACCGGGGCAGTCTCCCTGCCCAGAGCCCCGCGTTACCGGGGCAGTCCCTGCCCGCAGCCCCTGCCCGTTACCGGGACAGTCTCTCGAGCCACAGCCCATCGTTACTGGGGCAGCCCCTGCCCGTTACCGGAGCAGTCTCCCTGCCCACAGCCCTGAGTTACCGGGGCAGCCCCGGCCTGCAGCCCCTGCCCGTTACCGGGGCAGCCCCGGCCCGCAGCCCCACGTTACCGGATAGTCCTGGCCCGTTACCGGGGCAGCCCCACGTTACCGGGGCAGCCCCTGCCCGTTAACAGGGCAGTCTCCCGGCCCGCAGCCCCGCATTACCGGGGCAGCCCCGGCCTACAGCCCCTGCCCGTTACCGGCACAGTTTCTCGACCCACAGCCCATCGTTACCGGGGCAGCCCTGGCCCGTTACCGGGGCAGCCCCTGCCCGTAACCGGCACAGTTTCTCGACCCACAGCCCATCGTTACCGGGGCAGCCCTGGCCCGTTACCGGGGCAGCTCCTGCCCGCAGCCCCACGTTACCGGGCAGCCCCTGCCCGTTACCGGGCAGTCCCGGCCCCCAGGACGGTGCTGGCGGTCCCCCCCCGCTCCCCGCAGGAATTAGGCTCCGTGACACACGAAGAGCTCAGCGCTGATTAACAGTTTTTCTCTAATTTGATTATTTCAGATTACACCGCAGCCAGCCTGATTAAGGGGGCGCAGGGCAAAAAGAGCATTTTTTGGGAATGAATTCCAGCATATTTCCTATCGCTATTCCAACACTCTTCCACCCAGTTTGTGTCCATCGGCGGGGCTGGCGGCCGAGGCAGAGGGACCCCCGGGTCACGGCGGAGCCCCGCTGCCCGCCCGGGGCTGGGGGCAAAGCACCGGGACACGAGGGTCCCGCAGAGCCCCGGAGATGCGGGCAGAGCCCCCCGCCCGTCCCCGGTTCCCCCTCCCCAAGGACACCCGGCCTGGAGCCGGAGGCTGTGCCCCGAGCCCCCGCGTCCCGGTGGCGGCGGGAGGGGGATTAGAGGGCACCACAGAGAGATTAATTAACGCGGGTGAGCCGGGATTAGGGGATTCGGGGCGGGAGCCAAGCTGCGGGGCGGGGAGCTGCGGGCAGCAGCGGGAAGGTGGCACCGCGTGTGCCCGGCCCTGGTCACCCCTGCGGCGTCCCCTCGAGGGTCGATGGGCAGCTGGACCCCCCCGGAACCCGGGGGCACACGGGCGTGTGGTGAAACCCACCCGCCACACCTGTACTGCGCCCTGTACCTGTGCAGAGACACACCTGCACAGCACCCACACAGTGTGCGGCACACCCCATAACTGCTCTGTACCCCATAACTGCTCTGCATCCCATAACTGCTCTGAGCCCACACCTACACAGCACCCACACAGTGTGCGGCACACCCCATAACTGCTCTGTGTCCCACACCTGCTCTGCACCCCATAACTGCCCTGCGCCCCATAACTGCTCTGTACCCCATAACTGCTCTGCATCCCATAACTGCTCTGTGCCCCACACCTACACAGCACCCACACAGTGTGCAGCACACCCCATAACTGCCCTGCACCCCATAACTGCTCTGCACCCACACCTGCACAGCACCCACACAGTGTGCAGCACACCCCATAACTGCTCTGTACCCCATAACTGCTCTGCACCCCATAACTGCTCTGCACCCCATAACTGCTCTGTGCCCTATAACTGCTCTGTGCCCCACACCTGCTCTGCACCCCATAACTGCACCACACCCCACAGCCGCTCTGTACCCTATAACCTCTGTACCCTATAACTGCTCTGCACCCCACACCCGCACAGCATGTCAGCTGCATGGCGCCCCACACCTACACTGCACCCCCAGCCTCACGGCACCCCACAGTCCTGTGCTATACCACACCTGCAGGGACAGCCACACCCGCACAGCGCCCCACACCCGCCCTACGGCCCCACAGGCCGCACGGCACCCCACAGCGGCACCCCCAGCCCCGTTCTGCCCCGGTTCCAGAGCAGCCCTATCCCCGTTCGGGTGCCCGCGCCCCCCATTCCCCTCCCGGTTACCGAGCACGCCCCGCCCCAAGCCACGCCCTCAAGCCACGCCCTCAAGTCCCGCCACGCCCCCGCGCCACGCCGGGCACTCTCTCCTTTCCCCCTCTCCACCAATCACCGAGCTCGCTCCCGCCCCCGCCGCGCTTCTATTGGCTCAGCCGCCTTGGGCTCATCCTCGCGCGATAAAACGGGCCAATGGGCGCTGCTCCAGCCGCCTGCCCGCTGGCCCGCCCCCGTGCGCGGGGCACACTGGGAGTTGTAGTCCAACGGCCCGCGTAACAGCGGCCGCACCAGCGCCTCCGGGACCGGGGCTGGGGGGTGGGAAGGGCCGGTGGGACCGGGGCTGGGGAGGGCTGCTCACCTGGCTGCGCTCCCGCAGGTGCTGGAGTACAACGCTCCGGGCGGCAAGTGCAACCGGGGGCTGACGGTGGTGGCCGCGTTCCGGCGGCTGGCGGGCCCCGAGCGGCAGGACCCGGAGAGCCTCCGCCGCGCACTGGCCGTGGGCTGGTGCATCGAGCTGGTGAGAAGCGGGACCCCAACCTGGGAGTGGGACCCCCCGGGGATGCGACCCTCGGGGATGGGACCCCCCTCTGAGAGTGGGAGCCCCCCTATTCCACCCTGAGGGTAGAACCCCCCCGGGAGGATGGGACCCCTCTGGGGATGGGACCCTCGGGGATGGGACCCCCGGCCCCTGGAGGATGGGCCCCCATGGGGATGGAACCCTCGGGGATGGGACCCCTCCTGACCCCCCCTGGAGGATGGGACCCCTCTGGGATGGGACCCCCCTCGTGGGCATGGGACCCCCGGCCCCCGGAGGATGGGACCCTGGGGCTGGGGAGACTTCCCTGGGAGCTGGGACCCTCTGGGGATGGGACCCTTTCTGGGGAGGGTCTGTGACCCCTGGGGGATGGGACCCCTGGGGCTGTGCCCCCCGGGGGTCCCCCCGATGGGGATGGAACCCTCGGGGATGGGACCCCCCCTGAGAGTGGGACCCCTCCTGACCCCCTCTGGAGGATGGGACCCCTCTGGGATGGGACCCCCTTCGTGGGCATGGGACCCCCGGCCCCTGGAGGATAAGACCCCTCCCTGGGGCTGGGGAGGCTTCCCTGGGAGCTGGGACCCTCTCTGGGGAGGGGATGGGACCCCGGAGATCTGGGACCCTCGGGGATGGGACCCCTGGGACTGTGCCCCCCAGGGGTCCCCCCATCCCTAAGGCAGCCCCCCTCAGTTCCAGGCCTTTTTCCTGGTGGCCGACGACATCATGGACGCGTCGCTGACCCGCCGGGGGCAGCTCTGCTGGTACAAGAAGGTGAGAGCGTTCAGGAGGGGGTGCTCACGGCTGGGGGGTGTCCCCTGGGGGTCAGGAGGCTTTGGGACACCCCCCTGCCTCCCTGGTGCAGGAGGGCATCGGGCTGGACGCCATCAATGACGCTTTCCTGCTGGAGTCCTCGGTGTATCGGCTGCTCAGGAGCTACTGTGGGCAGCAGCCCTACTACCTGCACCTGCTGGAGCTCTTCCTACAGGTGAGCCTGCCTCCCCAAGCCCTTGCTGAGTTTTTGGGGTCTGGGCATGTTTTCTGATGTGTTCCTGAAATTCCTGGACACGCTCTGCCTTTAGAGCCAAAGAGGAGCTGAAGCAGGGTGTGGGCTCTGCGCTGTGGGGTTGGGATGTTCCTGGAGGGCTGGGTGCATGGATTGTGGGGTCACAGATTGCTTTGGGTTGGATGGGACCTTAGAGATCATCTTGTTCCACCCCCCTGCCATGGGGACACATCCCACTGTCCCAGGCTGCTCCACTTTCTGTCCAGCCTGGCCTTGGGCACATCCAGGGGGCATCCACAGCTTCTCTGGGCACCTGTGCCAGGGCCTCACACCCTCACAGGGAATTTCTCCCATATATCCAACCTAAATTTCCCCTTTTCCAGTCTGAACCCATTCCCCTTGTCCTGTCACTCCAGTTCCTGATGAGCAGTCCCTCTCCAGCTTCCCTGGAGCCCCTTCAGGCCCTGCAAGGTCTGAGGTCTCCACACAACCTTCTCTTCTCCAGGCTGAACATTCCCAGCCCTCCCAGCCTGGCTCCAGTCCTTCCACTGTCCCAGGCTGCTCCAAGCCCTGTCCAGCCTGGCCTTGGGCACTGCCAGGGATCCAGGGCATCCACAGCTGTGCCAGGGCTGCCCACCCTCCCAGCCAAAAATTCCTTCCCAATATCAAAATCACTGATCTATCACAACCATCACCCTTTATCTTATTCTCCCCGTGCAACACATCATCCTCCTTATTTTTTATAACCCCTTTGAGCACTGGAAAGCTGCAACGAGGCCACAGATCCTTTCTTTCCTCTGCAGACAGGCTACCAGACCGAGCTGGGGCAGACTCTGGACCTCATCACTGCTCCAGTTTCCCAGGTGGACCTGAGCAGGTTCAGCGAGCAGCGGTACGAGGGGCAGAGCCTGGGGCTGCTTCTTGGGGTGTCCTCCAGCCCCTGCCCTGCAGAGGATGGCCCTGGGGCTGCTTCTTGGGGTGCCCTGCAGAGGCTGGCCTTGGGACTGGGTTTTGGGGTGCCCTCCAGCTCCTGCCCTGCAGAGAGTGGCCTTGGGGCTGGTTTTTGGGGTGCCCTGCAGCCCCTGCCCTGCAGAGGATGACTTTGGAGCCGGTTTTTGGGGTGCCCTGCAGAGACTCAGCCTTGGGGCTGGTTTTTGGGGTGCCTGCAGCCCCTACATTGCAGAGGGTGGCCTTGGGACTGGTTTTTGGGGTGCCCTCCAGCTCCTGCCCTGCAGAGGGTGACTTTGGGGCTGGTTTTTGGGGTGCCCTGCAGCCCCTGCCCTGCAGAGGATGACTTTGGAGCCGGTTTTTGGGGTGCCCTCCAGCCCCTGCCCTGCAGAGGGTGACTTTGGGGCTGGTTTTTGGGATGCCCTGCAGAGACTCAACCTTGGGGCTGGTTTCTGGGGTGCTCTTCAATCCCTGCCCTGCAGAGGGTGACTTTGGAGCTGGTTTCTGGGGTGCCCTGCAGAGACTCAGCCTTGGGGCTGGTTTTTGGGGTGCCTGCAGAGGCTGGCCTTGGGGCTGGTTTTTGGCATGCCCTTCAATCCCTGCCCTGCAGAGGGTGACTTTGGAGCTGGTTTCTGGGGTGCCCTGCAGAGACTCAGCCTTGGGGCTGGTTTTTGGGGTGCCTGCAGCCCCTACATTGCAGAGGGTGGCCCTGGGGCTGTTTTTTGGGGTGCCCTGCAGTCCCTACATTGCAGAGGGTGGCCCTGGGGCTGTTTTTTGGGGTGCCCTGCAGTCCCTACATTGCAGAGGGTGGCCCTGGGGCTGTTTTTTGGGGTGTCTGCAGCCCCTACATTGCAGAGGGTGGCCCTGGAGCTGTTTTTTGGGGTGCCCTGCAGCCCCTGCCCCCCGGGGCTCACCTGCTTCCTCTGGCACAGGTACAAGGCCATTGTGAAGTACAAGACAGCGTTTTACTCCTTCTACCTGCCCGTGGCTGCAGCCATGTACATGGTGAGTGCTGGGAGCAGCTCAGGAGGGGCCTCACCTGCTGCCAGCCTGGCCTGGGGGGCAGGTCCTGGAAGGCTTGATCCCCAGGTCCTGGAAGGCTTGATCCCCTGGTGGTGGAAGGATTCACTTTTTCCCTGGTCCTGGAAGGATTTAGCCCCAGGTCCTGGAAGGCTTGATCCCCTGGTGGTGGAAGGATTTACTTTTTCCCTGGTCCTGGAAGGCTTTTCTTTAGCCCTGGTCCTGGAAGGCTTTACTTCCTCACCAGGTCCTGGAAGGCTTTATCCCATTTCTGGTCCTGGAATGCTTTACCTTTTTCCTGGTCCTGGAAGGCTTTATCACATTTCTGGTCCTGGAAGGCTTTCTTCCCAGGTCTTGGAAGGCTTTACTTTCTTCCCAGGTCCTGGAAGGCTTTACTTTAGGCCAGGTCCTGGAAGGATTTAATCCCAGGTCCTGGAAGGCTTTATCCCCTGGTGCTGGAAGGCTTTTCTTTAGCCCCAGGTCCTGGAAGGTTTTATCTCATTTCTGGTCCTGGAAGGCTTTATCTTATTTCTGGCCCTGGAAGGTTTTACTTTTTCCCAGGTCCTAGAGGGCTTTAGTCCCTGGCCCTGAAAGGCTTTCTCCCCAGGTCCTGGAAGGCCTTATGCCAGGTCCTGGAAGGCTTTTTCATCCCTGTTGTTTCTCCCCTCCCCTCAGGCAGGCATTGACGGGAAGGAGGAGCACGAGGACGCCAAAGCCATCCTGCTGGAGATGGGAGAGTTCTTCCAGATCCAGGTAGGAGCTGCCTCAGGCCCCTGGCTGCTTGTCAGCTGTAGGGATGTGCCTCCTGTTGATGGGCTGGCAAAACTATCCTTTGTCCTCCTAAAAAGGAGAGAAACTCAGGAGTTTCTTCCATTGATTAAGTGAAAAGCCACTTCATAAGACTTTGGGGACTTCAGACTTAAGGATAGCTAATTAGACAGAAGCCAAAAAGTCTCGCTTAGGCAATTTTATTAGCTTTATTTAGAAAATATTTCTTTAGAAAAGAAGTGAACAAAGAAACTAATTGCTTTTGTGAAGTGTTTTACCAGGGGCAAGAAAGCCTCTTGCACCTGGATCCGTTTTTCTGTTTGTTATTTTGCCTTTTATTAAACCTTTTTTTGTTTCCAACACTACACCAGAAGCCATCCTGCTGATTTTTACACCTCCAAAGGTAGCTGAGCTCTCTTAGGTGTGTTACAAACCTCCAAAAGCTTGTGAGACCCGGCTCAAAGAAGCTGATATAACAGCCAGGTGCTGCCTGTGGCACTCAGGCCTTGGCTTTGGCACACAGGACGATTTCCTGGACTGCTATGGGGACCCAGCCCTGACAGGGAAGGTTGGCACTGACATCCAGGACAACAAGTGCAGCTGGCTGGTGGTGGAGTGTCTGCGCAGGGCCACGCCAGAGCAGAGGCACATCCTGCAGGTAAATGCTGCCATTTTAGCTCGGAGTTGCTCAGTTCTCTTGCACTTTCACATTCCTGTCCTTCTAAAGAAGCACAGGTGTCTCTAAATGTTAAGGACAAGCTTCCCTTTCTGAGGTGAGTGCACTGTGGAGCTTGACAGAGCCTGGGTGTGCACCTGGAGTGCCAGGAGCTGTCACCTGGCTGGGAGGAGAAGAAAGAAAAAAGGGTTGGGGTGTTGTTTGTGAGGGTCCCAGGACGAGGGAAGAGATGAATCTGACTCCATATTTCTTAGAAATATTATGATATTATATTATGTTAAATTATATACTAAAACTATATTGAAAAATAAGGAATAGATCAGAAGGCTAAAAAAAGGATGAATGATAAAAACCTGTGAGAAACCAGAGAGTCTGACACAGCTGGGCTGGGATTGATCATTAAGTAAAAGCAATTCACATGGAACCAATCAAAGATGCACCTGCCACATTCCAAAGCAGCAAAACACAGGGAGAAGCCATCAGATAATATTGTTCTTCTTTTCCTCTGAAGCTTCTCATCTTCCCAAGAGAAAAAAACCCTAGCAAAAAGATTTTTCATGAAACATCATAGGAACAAAGAGAGAAGAGAGAACAAAGCTCCTGCCCCGTGAGCTGCCATGGGCCCTGACTCACTCCAGGGTTTTTTCTCAGGAGAATTACGGCTGCAAGGAGCCCCAGAAGGTGGCGAAGGTGAAGGAGCTCTACGATGCGCTGGGCATGCCCGCGGCGTTCCGGGAGTACGAGGAGAGCAGCTACCGGCGCCTGCAGGAGCTGATCGGGAAGCACGCCCGGCGCCTGCCCAGGGACATCTTCCTGGACCTCGCCCAGAAGATCTACAAGCGGCAGAAGTGATGGAGGGGGCTGGCAGGGGGCTGGAGCTGCTCCCTGCCCTGGGAGAAGGCGCGATGGGATGGTCGGGGGGGCGGTTCAGCCATCTCCCCCCCCGGCCGTGTGTCAATAAACATAAATTATTGTATTTGCGGCGCTGCTGTTGTTTGGGGGCTGGATGGCGGGGAGGGGGATGCCGGTACCCACACCCGGTGCCCCCCGGGCTGGGGGGATGCCCGCAGCACCGCCCCCGCCGCCGGTGGGGCGGGACCGGGCGGCTCCCGGCGGGCGGTGGCGGGGCCGCGGCTCCTCCCTCCCTCCCTCCCTCCCGCAGCCGCATTCGCCGCCGCAGCGCCGAGGTGAGCGGGGGACGGGGAAGGGGATGGAGCCGGGCGGGGGCTGCGGGGGGATGGGGAGGGCCGCGCCCAGGAGGGCCGGTGCTGCTGCCGGGCCGCCGGTGCGAGCCCTGGGGCCGGGGGATGCTCGGGGCCGGGGGATGCTCGGAGCTGGAGGATGCTCGGGGTCGGGGATGCTCGGTGCTGGATGATGCTCAGGGCTGGAGGATGCTCGGGGCTGAAGGATGCTCAGGGCTGAAGGATGCTCAGGGCCCGGGGATGTTCGGAGCTGGATGATGCTCAGGGCTGGAGAATGCTCAGGGCTGGAGGATGCTCAGGGTCGGGGGGTGCTCGGTGCTGGAGGATGCTCGGTGCTGGATGATATTCGGAGCCGCCCTCCCGCGCTCTCCGCTGCCCGTTCCCTGCCCGGAGCCTCCAGCAGGTGCTCGGGGCCGGGGCTCCCCCCCGGTAAAGCCGGGCCCGGGGGTGCGGTGCCGGTTCTGCAGCGATTCCCAGGGCCGGGGGCTTCCGGCCAAGCCCTGGTCCCTGAGCACCCGTGGTGTCACCGCCCCCAGCCAGGACAGCATCCCCCCCTCACCCCTCCCCGCCTCGACGAGGCTCCAAGGGCGTTTTCTCCTTGACGGCATCCCCGAGATGCTGCTGTCCCTCCGGAGGGAATCCAGCCCCGGAGCAGCTCCCCGGGATCATTCCCAGGCCGTGCTCCGGGGACCAGCGGCTGCTCTCAGTCCCTGCCCGGCCGCAGAGCCCGAGCCTGGCAGGAAGCTGCGGGGCAGCCCCTCCCTCGGGCACATCCCCTTCTCTAACCCTGCTGCAAGGTCACTGCCGTCCCTCTTCCCCCGGCTGTGCCTCTCTCCAGGTTTGTCCCGCTGTGTTCTGCCTTGACCAGGAGGTGTTTGGTGCTTGCAGGGAGCTGGATGGTGTGAAGAGAGGAGCTGCTGGCCTCTCCTGGGAGCCCTGGCACTTCCAGCGAGGCAGCACCATGCTGGCTCCAAAGAAAGGCCTCCTGTGCAACCTCAACCACATCCACCTGCAGCACATCTCCTTGGGGCTGCACCTCTCCCGGCACCCCGAGCTCCAGGATGGCTCCACGGCTGGGGGAGAGCAGACGGGCTGCACCCAGTGCCCGGAGAACCGCGAGCCAGTGGATGCCAATTCCAACAATGCCTCGGTGAAATGCCGCTGCTGCGAGTCCCACCCTCCCGAGCCGGAGACGCTGGGGCTGCAGAACCGAGAGGATTTCCCCTGCCTGCACAGCGGAGACGAGGAGGAGGCGGCTTCCCCTTGTGATCCCCCTTGTGATCTGGCTTCTTCCTCCTCCTCCTCCTCCTCCTCTGTCAGTAGCTGCTCGGATTTCAGCTTGGATGACTCCCCGGTCTCGGTGTACTGCAAGGAGTTCGCCAGAGCAGAGTCCCAGTCCCCTGACAAGCAGCTGAACGTCATTGCCAGAGAAAATGCCTGGCATGGAGAGGCTCTGGCTGATGGAGAGGTTCTGGCTGATGGAGAGGCTCTGGCTGACCAGCACAGGACGTGCCATGGCACAGACGCCAACCACAACTCCCCGGTGCCCCCGAGAGCCACGGCCGCGGCCAGCAAGAGCCCAGACAGCCTCTGCAGCAACAACTCCCTCGATTCCCACTGCGACGAGCTCTCTCCCGGCACAGCAGCACCGGAGACCACCGGCACCTGCGCCGACCTAGACCCCAACTGCAACCCCCTCCCCGAGCCCGATGCCGCGCCCCCGGCACCGCCGCCCGTGCCGGAGCGGCGGGATGCCGGCATCCCGAGCAGCGCTCCGGAGCCGCGGCCCCGGCCCGGTGGGCTCCCCCCGCCCGTGCCCCCCCGGCCCCGGCGGCGGCTGCAGGTCCTGAACGCGCACAGGGCGGAGCAGCCCAAGGCCGGCCCGGGGGAGCTCTGCAGAGACGCGGCCACCAAGACCATCACCTCCTTCCACGAGCTGGCCCAGAGGAGGAAGAGGAACGCGGCTGGGCCCCCGCTCGCCCAGGCCCGGGTTGACCGCAGTGACTGGCTGATCGTGTTCTCGCCTGACACGGAGCTGCCCCCCAGCAGCGAGCTGCTCTCCGGCACCGCGGGCCAGGAGCGACCCCAGCCCCAGCCCCAGCAGGACGGGCCAGCCAGGCCTCCCGGCTCCAGGCAGAGAGAGGTGACCACGTTCAAGGAGCTGCGGTCCCGCAGTGCCGCCCGGCAGCCCAAGGGCCAGCGGGCAGAGCCGGCCCAGCACCCCCCTGTGCCCCCGGGGCCCCCCGCATCCCTGGGGGCGACACAGCTGCCGGCACCCAGCGACGGCCACCAGCCGAGAAGGAGACCCCGGCCCAGCCTGCAGCCCATCGCGGAGGGGCAGCCGAGGGACGTGGAGAAGGGGGGGCTGCCCCCAGGGGAGAAGGGGCTGGGCGCTGCCCCTCTCCGGAGGCTCGGGGGTCCCGGCGGGGACCCCGCGGTGCCACGGGCGGCCCAGAGAGGAGACGAGACCCGCACTGGGGGTGAGTCCGGCTCCCTCCGGGGTTCTGCCGCGGGGTTGCGGGGCCACTTGCGCACCTCCGGGCGGTGGGAGCGATCCCGGGGCGCTCCGGGCCGGGCACGGCGAGACCCGGGGGTCCTCCCGCATCACCCGGGACGTGCCGGGGCTGTGCCGGTGCCGCTCCGGGCCCGGCACGGTGAGATCCGGGGGTCTCCCCGCATCGCCCGGCGCCGCCCGGGACTTGCCTGGGCTGTCCCGGTGCGCTCCGCCCCGCGGCTCCCAGCGCTTCCTCCCCGCCCGGCCCGGCCCCGCCGCCCTTCGGCCCGCGGCTCCATGAGCCGGAGCGAGCCGGGCCCCGCCGNTGGAGCCGCCCGGCCCGGCGAGGGAAGAGCGGAAGGGCCCCATGGCGAGCAAACCAAAGGTTGGTGCAAGTCCTGCCCGGAGACCCCGCGGGGGAGTGGGACAGAATGGGGCGGGAGGGGAGGGGAGGGGGCAGCGGGAGCCGCGGGGTCGGGGGGTGCGGGTCGGTGTCCTGGGCTGGGGCAGGGACAGCGAAGGACACGCAGGGACAGTGCAGCAGGGACGGGCAGCGCTGCCTGCACCGGGCGCCGCCCTGCCCGCTCCCGGCAGGTGATCCGGGAACGCGGCTGCCCCCGAGGGTCCCCGACCTGCGGGGTCCGGTGGTGGTGCCCGGCGGGTCCCTCCACGCTGACCCTTGGAGAGGTTCTGGCTTCCCTGCTCCTCTCCTTCCCTGCTCCTCTCCCTGTCCCCAGCGCTGCTGGTCGCCGTCAGCTCTGCTGTGGACAAGGTCATCGCCCACTTCAGCACGGCACGGAACGTGGTGCAGAAGGTGAGAGCTGGGCTGGGCTGGGCAGGAAGGATTTGGGGATCCCCTCATCCCTCGCAGCAGAATCAGGGTCGGGTGCTGCCCTTCCCCTCCCTCCCTCCCTCCCCTCTCCCGGTGCCTCCCTCAGGCCCAGCTGGGGGACAGCCGGCTCAACCCCGACGTGGGCTACCTGCTGCTGCACACCCTCTGCCCCGCGCTCTACGCCCTGGTGGAGGACGGGCTGAAGCCCTTCCAGAAGGATGTCATCACGGGCCAGAGGAAAAACTCCCCCTGGAGCGTGGTGGAAGCCTCGGTGAAGACAGGTGAGGCTGGAGGCATGCCCAGGTGCCCGGAGTGCTGCTGTGCCAGGGCAGTGAGTGTCTGCTCTGCACCCGCAGGCCCTGGCAGCCGCTCCCTGCACGCCCTGTGCTGGCACGTGGCCGGGCTGGCACCCCTGAGCAGCAGCAGGCAGAAGTTCCACGCCTTCATCCTCGGCCTTCTGAAGTGAGTGGTGTTGGCCCCGCCAGCCCTGCCGCCACGGCAGGTTGGAGCTGTCCCAGGGGCTCTAATTTGGGTTTCCTTTGACTTGTTTAGCATTAAACAACTGGAGTTGTGGATATCTCACCTGCAGAAGAGCCCAGGTAAGGACACGGTGCCCAGGAGCTCCCTTCCCAAGCCCTCTCAACCTGCCAGGCTGAAAATCCCTCTCTGGGCTTGGGATACATCCCTGCTTGGCTGGAATTTCCATACTGGATCATTTTCCACGGTGCATCTTCAGCACAGAGGGTGCTCTGAATGACCTGGACAGCCTGGCTGGCCCTTGGTGGGGATGTGAGAAGGACAGGGGCCATTCTGCACCTGCCTCACCTGTCCCTGTCCCCACAGGTGTGATCTCCGTGCTTTACTCACCCACGGCCTTCTTTGCCCTGAGCCAAGGCCCTCTTCCCCACCTTGCTGACGAGCTTCTGCTGCTCATCCAGCCCCTCTCGGTGCTGACTTTCCACCTGGACTTGCTCTTTGAGCACCACCACCTCTCCGTGGACGTCCGGCCCTTGTCCCGCCGGCTGGAGTCCCCGCTGTCCCCTGGCTGTCCCCCCGTCCCTGTGCGGGGGTCTCTGGGGGTCCAGAGCGGTGCTTCAGGGGACAGCCTGGAGGATGAGACCCCCCCCGATGCTCTGGGCAGGGTGGGGGGCACAGGGGGCCAACCCTTCATGGGTGGGTTGGTCCCTGCCCCCCCGGTGGGGGCTGCCCTGCAGCAAACCTTGCAGCACGTGCTGCGCTGGGGCGACCAGCTGGGCCGCACCTTGCTGGGCTCTGACACCCCCCCGCAGAGTCACGGGCCTCGGGAGGGCACTGGGGGCACTGGGGCTGGCCTGGGTGGCTGGTGGGGCCAGCTGAGCCAGAGCTCCAGGGTTTACACTGCTCCCAGCAAGGAGAAGTTCCCCTCGGTGTGGTGGACGAAGCTGCGGGCGGCTGCGGGGGAGCCCAGCCCGGGCCAGGCTGGGCAATCCCCAACTGCCACGAGTGAGCCCAGAGGCACGGAGCTGCAGCTCCTTCAGACCAAAGCTGGCCCTGAACGCCCCGTCCCAAAGCCCAGCAGCAGCACTGACACCTCAGGCACCTCTTCCCCTGAAGATCTCTTCTTGCCCACTGGAAGCGGAGCGTTCGTCAAGCTGGATGATCCCAGTGCTGGAAGGAACCTCCTGGCTGCTCCCCCAGAGCCTCCTGCCAGCAGGAACCAGGCAGCGCCTTCTGGCCCAGACGTGGGTGATCCTCCCAGTCCTGACAAGGGCAGCTGGCTGGGCTGGCTCTTTGGAGCCACCAACCCTTCATCCAGAGGCTTCCCCAGCAGCCCTGACACCGCCTCGGCCAGGTCCAGGTAAGACCCAGCTTGGGCAGGTGCAGGGGAAGGGTCTGTGTGTGCTCAGGAGGGGTCTGTGTGTGCTCAGGAGGGGTCTGTGTGTGCTCAGGAAGGGTTCCTGTGTGCTCAGTCATGCTGAGGAATGGCTTGTGTGTGCTCAGGAGGGGTCTGTGGGTGCTCAGATGTGCTCAGGAGGGGTCTGTGGGTGCTCAGGAGGGGTCTGTGTGTGCTCAGGAAGGGTTCCTGTGTGCTCAGTCATGCTGAGGAATGGCTTGTGTGTGCTCAGGAGGGGTCTGTGGGTGCTCAGATGTGCTCAGGAAGGGTTCCTGTGTGCTCAGACAGGGTTCCAGAGTGCTCAGTCATGCTGAGGAAGGATCTGTGTGTGCTCAGGAAGGGTTCCTGTGTGCTCAGACAGGGTTCCTGAGTGCTCAGTCATGCTGAGGAAGGGTCTGTGTGTGCTCAGAAAGGGTTCCTGTGTGCTCAGATGTGCTCAGGAAGGGTTCCTGAGTGCTCAGTCATGCTGAGGAAGGGTTTTTGTGCCTGGCTCACCACCGTGGTGGCCTCGTGGGGATCTTGTAGGGTTTCCCCTGGGACCAGAGCACGTCCCAAACGCTGCTGCCATCGCCGTGTTCAGTCCTGCGGAGCAGCAGCAGCTCCTGGGCAGGCTCAGTGCTGCTCGATGAGCTCCCAGATGGCCAAAAAAATCTGAGACAAGCAGCGGGAAGAGCTCCCAGGCGAGCTGGTGGCTCGTTTGCTCTGTGGCAGGAGGCCGTCCCGCTGGCTGGCCCCCAGCCCCCGTGCCCTGGCCGGGCTGCTGAAGGCTCGGGACGGGAGCCGAGCTCCGGAGCCGCCGGGCAGGACCCCGCCCGCCCTGCCCCCGGCCCGCAGGTGAGCCGGGCTGGGGCTCTGGGCAGGGATGGGGGCACTGGGCAGGGCTGGGGGGGCACTGGGCAGGGATGGGGACACTGGGCAGGGCTGGGGGACACTGGGCAGGGCTGGGGACACTGGGCAGGGATGGGGGGACTGGGCAGGGATGGGGACACTGGGCAGGACGCTGGGCAGGAATGGGGGCTCTGGGCAGGGATGGGGGACACTGGGGAGGGCTGGGAGACACTGGGGAGGGATGGGGACACTGGGCAGGGATGGGGGGCACTGGGCAGGGCTGGGGGATGCTGGGCAGGGATGGGGGGACTGGGCAGGGATGGGGGTCTCCTCTGCCTGGGGGAAAGCTCCCAGACAGGGCCTGGGGGTCACACACTGCTCTAAAGGGAAAGCCATGGCTGCACCCCCAGGGATGCCCTTCCCCTGCTGGGCTTTGGGGGAGCCTGAGTCTCTGCCCACCTGGGGCAGATGTTTTTCCCAGACATTTTGGGGACAGATTTTAGCATTTTCTTGTGTGCTTTCTGCCTTCGTGGCAGCTTGTGTGGGGCAAGCATGTGGCAGCTGTTGGAGCAGCTCTGTCCAAGTGGGCAGGGTGGGTATGTGGCCATCCCAAACGGTGTGGGGCTGCTTCCCTCTTCCCATCCTCGCTGACCCCGATGTCCCCACACCTCCTGTGCCATCTCTGATGTCCCCACACCTCCTGCTCTGCTCCCACTCCTTGGCAGGACAGCTCTGCCAAGTACAGACCCCTCCTCAGGGGGCACCTCCTCCTGAGGAAATCCCTGATTCCACCCAATTCCCACCCCTGAGTGCTGGGGGAGCCTCTGAGGATCCTCAGGGTCCCCGGGGAGGCGAGTCTGCGGTGACATTTGTGGTTCAAGAGATGACATTTGTGGCCCGGGGGGTGACATTTGTGGCACAGGGGTGACATTTTGTGGTGCAGGGGTGACATTTGTGGCACAGGGGTGACATTTGTGGTGCAGGGCAGTCCGGGCACTGTGTGACCACACGGGCACGGCCGAAGGGCACCTGAGCTTCCACAAAGGGGACATCCTGGAGCTTCTCTCCACCGTGGATGAGGACTGGATCCGCTGCTGCCATGGAAACAGCACCGGCCTCGTTCCCGTTGGTTACACATCCCTGATTTTGTGAGGAGGAGGAGGAGGAGGAGGAAGGGACCTGAGGAAGCAGCTGAGCTCGCTGGAGCGGGTGCCAGCTCGGGGAGGGGATGTCTCCTGCCACCTCCAGAGCTTCACCACCTCCGGGGCTGGCAGCAGCTCCAGGGGACCCTGTCCTGTGCCTGTCACTGCTGCATGGCGTCACCGTCTGCCACCGTGTCCCCCGGCCTCTCTTTGGCAGCTCGGGGCTCCTCAGCTGCTGCCCACCCCTGTGCCCGGGCAGGGATGGCTCCTGTCCCTGTCCCTACCCCGTGTCGCCTCCGTGCCATCGTGTCCTGCCCCCGCTGCCACCTCCACGTGCCCTGCCCCGCCCCGGGGCTGTCCCAGCACTCTGTAAATAATTGTAACCACGGGAATGAGCTCGTTCCACGGGGGAAAAAAGCTGGAAATAAACAAAGGTTGTGACTGTCCACGCGTGGCGATGAGCGCTGGGGCTGGCGCTGCGGGTGGGATGAGGAGATGCTGCAGCAGGAGAGGCAGGGCTGGGGCTGTGCTGGCTCTCAGCATCCCAAATGCTGCCAGGGAGGCATCACACCCCAGCAGAAGGTGCCCAGAAGATGCCCAGGCTCCTCCACAGCGTGGGAGAGGCGGCTGCAGCTCCCAGAGCCAGGAATATCCCTGGAGAAGCTGCTGGGCACCAGCCGTGGGAGCTGCGCAGCAACTGGGACCAGCCCAGGCCGCTGGTTCAGTTCTTTAGAGAACTTCAACCGATCTTTTCACAGCCCAGAGGATGGCAGTAGGGGCCGAACGGCTCCAGGTTCTTCATGGTTTTGTCATTGCTTGTGATTTCATCCCAGAATTTGCATTTCCTGCACCTCCCCAGTGAAAGAAAGCTGTGGCCACGCCGGGGAGTGCAGCAGCAGCAGCAGCCGCCTGGCCCCAGGGGCAGGTTGGGCTCTCTGCTCCCTCCCATGGCCACGTTTCACCCTCCCGATTTCCCTTTTCAGCGGCCAAAAGCCGCTGTCAGCCCCCGGGTGAAGCTGCTCTCCTTTCCCTCTGCTCTCATTCCCACTTCCCTCTCTGGGGTTTTTATTCTCAGACGAGTGACGTTATATCCTAATTGCAATGTTCCTTGGCTCGCCTTCAGGAGCCTTGATTGATTTCCACAGCTGCTTCTGGGCTTTTTCAACGAGGTCATGCCAGGAGGGGAGGAAGCCAGGTGGTATTTCCATTTATTTAGTTTCTTTTTTAAATAAACAGCCCTCCAAGCCTTGCGTTTAAAAGGAGCGTAGGGGTCAAGCGTGGCGTTTTCATGATCACAGAGAGCCAGACTGGGAAAGGGAGAAAGAAAAATCAGGTTGCACAGAAGGGGTGAAGAGGAGGAGCTGTTCCATTCCTGAGGGAGCCTGCAGGTGAGAGATCTCTGCTCTCACCTGTGCAGGTGAGTGCCCTGCCACGCTGGGACACGCCCTGGGGGGGACAGTCCCCAGCCTGTGCAGGGCAAGGGGGCTCCAGGCACTGGTTTATACCCCGGGAATAGGCACCAAATCTGGATTTAATGGCACCTGCCCCGGTTTGCCTGACGGGCAGCAGTGGTCACAGCCCCTCCGACCTCACGGTGACCGTGCTGCCCCTGCCCCTCCTCAGAGCCCTGGGGTCACACTGAGCCCGCTGAGATGTCCAGCAGCTGGGGTTCCCATCCCGGGGTGTTCCTGGGTTCCCATCCTGGGGGTGTTCCTTTGTTCCCATCCTGGGGGTGTTCCTGTGTTCCCATCCCGGGGTGTTCCTGTGTTCCCATCCTGGGGGGTTCCCATCCCAGGGGGTGTTCCCATGTTTCCATCCTAGGAAGAGTTCCTGGATTCCTGTCCCAAGTGGGTGATCTCAGACACCCATACCAAGGGGATGTTCCTGGATTCCCATCCTGGGTGGGTGTTCCTGGGTTGCCATCCCAGGGGACGACCCTGGGTTCCTATCCTGGGATGCTCCCAGGATCCCATCCCAGTGGCTGTTCCTGAGTTAGTCCCCATCCCAGGGGATGATCCTGTGTTCCTATCCCAGTGGGATGCTCCCAGGTTCCCATCCCAGTGGGTGTTCCTGGGTTGGTTCCCTTCCCAGGGGGTGATCCCAGGTTCCCATCCCAGCTGGGTGAGTTTGGGAGCCAGGACAGCCCCATCCCCACCTTGTCCCCAGAAATAGGCACCAAATCTGGATTTAATGGCACCTGCCCCGGTTTGCCTGACGGGCAGCAGTGGTCACAGCCCCTCCGACCTCACGGTGACCGTGCTGCCCCTGCCCCTCCTCAGAGCCCTGGGGTCACACTGAGCCCGCTGAGATGTCCAGCAGCTGGGGTTCCCATCCCGGGGTGTTCCTGGGTTCCCATCCTGGGGTGTTCCTGTGTTCCCATCCCGGGGTGTTCCTGGGTTCCCATCCTGGGGGTGTTCCTTTGTTCCCATCCTGGGGGTGTTCCTGTGTTCCCATCCCGGGGTGTTCCTGGGTTCCCATCCTGGGGGTGTTCCTTTGTTCCCATCCTGGGGGTGTTCCTGGGTTCCCATCCCAGGGGGTGTTCCCATGTTTCCATCCTAGGAAGAGTTCCTGGATTCCTGTCCCAAGTGGGTGATCTCAAATACCCATACCAAGGGGATGTTCCTGGATTCCCGTCCTGGGTGGGTGTTCCTGGGTTGCCATCCCAGGGGACGACCCTGGGTTCCTATCCTGGGATGCTCCCAGGATCCCATCCCAGTGGCTGTTCCTGAGTTAGTTCCCATCCCAGGGGATGATCCCAGGTTCCCATCCCAGTGGGTGTTCCTGGGTTGGTTCCCTTCCCAGGGGGTGATCCCAGGTTCCCATCCCAGCTGGGTGAGTTTGGGAGCCAGGACAGCCCCATCCCCACCTTGTCCCCAGAGCTCTGAGTGCCACCTCCAGGTGACACCTCCAGGGATGGGCACTCCCACCCTCCCTGGGCAGTTCCAATCCCTGGCCACCCTTTCCATGGGGAAATTCCCGCTGTGCCCACCCTGAGCTGCCCTGGCCCAGCCTGAGGCCGTTCCCTCTGCTCCTGTCCCTGTTCCCTGGACACAGCCCGACCCCCCGGCTGTCCCCTCCTGGCAGGAGCTGTGCAGAGCCACAAGGTCCCCCCTGACCCCCTTTTCTCCTTTCCCAGCTCCCTCAGGAATTCTCCAGTCCTTTCCCAGCTCTGGACACGCTCCAGCCCCTCAATCTCTTTGTCACAAAGGGCCCAAAGCCGTCCCCAGGGTTTGAGGACCCTCAGCAGAGGCAGCAGAAGGGGCTGGGGTCACTGCCCTGGCCCAGTGGCCAGGTGCCAAAGGCCTCGTGCCCACCTGGGCACACCTGGGCACACCCGGGCAGTGCCCAGCTGCTGTCCCCACACCCCCAGGGCCTCTCCAGCCCCTTTTCCCCGAGCCTGGAGCGCTCTGGGGGTTGCTGTGACCCCAGGGCAGCAGGCAGGACTTGCTGAGCCTCGCCCCGTGGATCCCGTGGATCCCGTGGGTCTCTGGATCCAGCCTGCCCAGATCCCTCCTCCTGCCCTCTGGCACATCCCCCCCAGCTCAGCAAAGAAAACCCCCCGAGCCAACCTTAGGAAAAGATTTTCCATTTAATACTAGACTCTCAGGATTGAGATGCAGGCTTTTTATGCAATTACATCCAATGTTAAAATTGGTAATACATAATTTACAAAGATTAACATCAAAACAATGATCTATTTAGATATGCTTTGTAAAAAGGAAATATATTAGCAGCATTTATTTTCAGCAATCACACAGCCTACACCCATGCAGACTAAGGTTCAGCTCTATTTGCAGTAACGTAGTGCTTCCTGGCTCCGGCGGCGATCCTGGGGACACACGGGTCTGCTCAGTATTATAAAATAACCAAAAAATAAAAAAAGTCATTAATTTCTACACCAGTAAGAAAAAACAATTCTTTGCACTTACCTAACATTTGATTGTCTAAAAAACATTTTGTTTAGTCTTTCAACAAAAGAAAGATAAAATGACAGAGCTAGTGTCTCGCTTCTGTACGCACTTTATTTTTTTTTTTTTTTTTTTAAAAACTTTTTAGTGTTTAACACCATTTGAGACAATGATTTCTGTTTGAAACTAAATGAGACAACTCGAGGGTTTGGACATGCGATATTCCTACTACACGCACGAGTATTTTATACTCAGGGATCCTGGTACTGTACAGTGCTTCTCTACAGTAAGAAAATATTCCAAACTATTTTCTTATTTCTTTTTTTTTTTTTAAAAAAATATTTTTTTTTTCCAAAAGGGCTTTTTTCCTTTTTTTTTTTTTTTGTGTTTTTTTTTTGTTTTGTTTTGTTTTCTCTTTTTAAATCAACACATAAAAGTTAATGGAATGAGTCATGTTCCACTAAGAGTAAAATAATTATAATAATAACAAGAATGTACATTAGGACGAGCTTGGTCCATAAAAAGGAACATGTAACTACGGTATTGCTTTACATCCACGCAGCAGATATATACAACTTGGCACATTAAAAACCGGATTTCTTAGAAGAACACCTAAAACAGGACTGGATATGCATGTGTACGTCTGAGACAGGAAAGCAAAGCCACCGTCCGGGGGCAGCCCCGCCCCGGGGGCCGGCGGGACAATCGCGACAATCGCGACAGTGGCCAGGGGGTGGGGCCAGCGGACGCTCGGCTGTCACCAGCACACGAGGGTAGTGTTAGCAGTTGATAAATTCTACAGCTCACGACAAACACTCGCTCGGATACTGCCTGACGGGCACGGAGTGAAAGGGTCCTTGGGGTTGGGTTTTTTTTTGGTTTTTTTTTCTTTTTTTTTCCTTTTTTTTTTTTTTGTTTTAACGGATTTTTTATTTGCACAACACACGAGACACACGAGAACCACAGCTTATCAAAAAAACCAACAGCAATGGTGGCGTCAGGAGCTGACTTCGCTTTTATAAAATTTCTCTGCAGAAAAAAAGTGAAAAAACTCACAGCCCACACCCTCCCCCCACACAGCAAGCGCCTCCTCCCAGCGCTCCTGCCCTGCTCCAAGGGCCTCTGGAAGCTTCTCCTTGGCACACACCACAGGGACACTGCTCAGCTGTCCCACGGCGACCCTCGCGCTCGGCTGGGGACTTCTCTCTTCTGGAACTTGTGCAAATCAGAGGCCACAGCTTCAGGGCAGCTTTTTCTTTAAAGCCACTGGGCCTTTGCTCTCCCCTCTGGATTCCTGGATTCCCTTCCCTGGCGGTGCTGAGGGTGGCCGGTACAACGCCAGGTTAGCAGTGACCGTGGGGAACATCCTCCTCAGAGTAACTCAGTCCTTTTCCTCTGCCCTCCCTATTATTATTATTTTTTTTAATTTTTTTTTTTTTGTGTGTTTTTTCTCCTCTGAGTGGGAATATCAAGCAAAAATAAATTAAATTTGACCATCCTGGACAATAACCACGAGGTTTCCTCAGTACCTAACATCAATACAAGGCACGCCCACCAACACACACACCAAGAGCACTGCAGAGCAGGGTGGGCACCGTGCCAGCCCGGCCCCCCAGGTGCTACTGTTTGTATTTTGTCAGTTTGCTGCTGTGCCCCAGCCCAGTCAGAGCCCAGAGCTCGGCTTGCCCCTCCTGGCTCACTTCCTGAAGCTGCTCTCGGGGATGCTCAGCGTGCGGCGCCGCAGCTTCCGGCCCGAGCCCTCCTCCAGCAGGTAGGTGACATCGATGGCTGCAACAGAGCACAGGGCCACAGGGGCACTTCAGTCACTGCAGGGGCACTCAGCCTGGAAAAGACCTCCAGGACCATCAGATCTAAGCTGGGAGGGATGCCCACCTGGGCACCCAGAGCACGGCACGGAGCGCTGCCTCCCACACAAAATTCCTGGGTCTTTCAAGGATTTTTCCCTCCAGGAAATCCAAGCCATGCCTGGACAAGGTGCTGAGTGACCCCAGCCCGGAGCCATGGCTGGATCAGACAACCTCCAAAAATCCTCCCCACCCCAGTGAGGCATCAGTCCATGACTGGCATTGAACAGACTGGACAGGGCTCATCCTGGGCTTCAGTTTAAAAGCAGGGTCACACTTCACCAGTGTGCCCTTATCCCACAGTAGACAACACCTACAGCAGGTACTCAGAACCAAAGGAAAGCTCATGAAAGGTCCAAAGAGACTTTCCAAATTCCCCTCAGTCTTTCCTGGCCCGTTTCTTAAGTTACTCCATTGTAGATATGGAATGATAGGGGGCAGTTAGTTTGTGGAAAGGCTTTGTGGTTATTAAAAATGTTATGTAAAAAAATTTAAAATACAATGCAAAAAAGAAAAAAAATTAAAAATATGATACAAAACAGTGCCAATTATAAGAAATTTCACTTGGATTTAGTGGATTTCTGTTGCAAAGAAAAACGTGGCTGCAAAGAAAACTGATTTTCTTAATGCCCACTAGCAAGAAATACACACAAAAACATTCATTTTACCAACACAGCTCAGCCAAGCCACCCCAGACCCACAGGAGACCCAGAGGCTGTGCAAGCAGAGCCTGAACTCACCGTTTTTCCCTGGGATTTTCTCTAGGAGGTTGAGCAGGATCTGGTTGAGCCTCTCCCTCTGGAGGTGCCGCCGCTCCTCGGGGCTGCAGAGCGGCCTCGTGTCCGAGGGGTTCTCGTCCCCCTTCTTCTCAGCCTCGCAGCTCTCGCTGGGCACGGGCTCCTTGTTGGGCTCCTCGGGGCTGGGCAGCTCCCCTGGAGCCTGCTCAGGGGCCCCCAGCACCTCCTCCATCAGGGGCAGGGAATCTTCCTCTTGGTTTAAGTCTTTGATCTGTGGTTTCGAGCGATCCGATTTCCAGGATGACCTTGCAGGAAAAAAGGGGTTTGAACAGAAGTTTTTCACCTGAAAGGATAATTCTCAGCGAGTCCAGGACTCATCCATGGGCTGGGGATCCCTGGAGCTCAATTTCTTCCCTCCATCCCTGCACTCACACCCACCAGTGCTACAGCTTTATCTGCGTCGCACCAAACACAGCTTTGAAAAACAAATGGATTTTTATTTTCAGTTGCAATTTTACTTCCAAAAACACTTTAGCCCAGCCCTTAATGGGATGTTCTTGCAGGCTCTACCAGATCTGGGCTCTGACTGCCCCACAGACACAGGCAGCAGGTCCAGGACCTGGGTTCCTCCATCTGGGAAGGCTGGAGCCTCCTGTTTTGGGCATCTCCTCACTCAGCTGCTTCTTTCTGACTTTCAAATGGCTCCTTTCTTTTCCTGATGTACATTATTAAGGCTGCCTGTCCCTCTTCACTTGCTCCCTTTTATCTCTCTGAAAGTTTAGAGAGCTTTAAATAATTTAAACTTCTTATTTCCCTAGCACCCAGGGGAAAGGGGGAGAAGGAGAGTGGGCACAACAAACAAACATTATTTCATCTCTTCTCAACAACCTGGGAGGGGAGACTCACCTGCCTCCATTCCTCTTGTAGTTGTCTGGCACATAATGAGGCTGTAACAACAATAAAGATTATGATCAATACCAAATCAAATTCACAGTGGAAGGAAGTGCTGCTCTATCAAATACTCTGAAAGTGCCAATGCAGGACACTGTGGAAATGCTGCTGCACCTCAAAGAGACTTCACAGGAGGGGAGGCACAACCATGTAGTAAGATAAACTAGAGCCAGACTTGTCTGATTCTTCACATCTTCTAAATAAATTTCAAGCCACAGACCATCATGATGAGAATCATCTTTGCTTTCTGCACAGAACGAGTCTGGAACCTTCTCAAAGGCACTACAAAAGCCTCTGCTCCAGGAAGAGCAGAGTTCACTTGCAGAAGGTTTGCAGCTCTGCCACCTCTGAGTCTCTCTCTGAGCTCCCCATCACCATCCCTTGAGCAGCTCTTTGCCTCTCAACTGCAGGTTCTGCTACACCAGTTTTCTTCCTAAGTTTGCTTTCCAGCCAGCTTTTCCCCCAGGCTGTGCGTATCACAGAATCATGGAATGACTGAGGTTGGAAAATCCCTCCCAGAGCATCCAGCCCAAGCTGTGCCCAATCCCACCTTGTCCCCAGCCCAGAGCTCTGAGTGCCACCTCCAGGCGTTCCTTGGACACCACCAGGGATGGCACTCCAAACCTCCCTGGGTTTGGAGGGAGGCTTGGATGGGGACTCCAAAACTCTCTGCGTTTGGAGGAAGGTTTGGATGGGGACTCCAAAACTCTCTGGATTTGGAGGGAGGCTTGGATGGGGACTCCAAAACTCTCTGCGTTTGGAGGAAGGTTTGGATGGGGACTCCAAAACTCTCTGGATTTGAAGGGAGGCTTGGATAGGGTTTCCAAACCTCCCTGCCAAGGCCTGACCACCCTTTCCAAGAGGGAATTCCTCCTGATGTCCAGCCTGAGCCTCTCCTGACACAACTTGAGGCCTTTTCCTCTTGTCCTGTCCCTTGTTCCTTGGCAGCAGAGCCCGACCTCCACCTAAAGCATCAGCTCCCTCTGCCTGACCAAGCTTTATCTACCAACACCCAGGAACTTTCCAGAACTCCATCCAGCCTCCTAAAAACAGGTGAGGAAGCTGAGAGCAAAGGCACTCACTGAGAAATCCCTCTTGGGAGTGAGTTTCTTGGGGAAGTGGTCGAAGGCGTAGGGCTTGGTGCACACAGGGTAGCGGTTGCGGTGGATCTTGTAGAAGAGGTGAGCTGATTTATCCAGGCGGTAATCACAGATGTAAACATCCTGCTCCTTCACACCCTTCGGCCTCCCTGGCACCAGAACAAGGAGAAAACAGTCATGGACTGAGGGGGAAACACGTGGTTTGTCACAGTGTCCCTGCTGGCTCTCTCACTCAGAAGCCCAGCAGGTCAGAACCTGCATGCTCTGATCGAACACTTCCCCAACTTTCACAGACACAATTATCAACTGACATCGTTCTCCCTGCCCACTGCTGTCCCTCTTCAAACAGGAATCCCTGCAAAGCCATGGCATGTCCTCAGTTCTGAGCCACACAGACATCCCCCACGGCCTCTGGACAGCAGGAACTACTCCAGTGCATGTCCTTGCTTCCAGAGCAGAGTGGATTTGTCCCAGTGCCTGGTTCAGGGTAAGGATGACGTTGGCTGGTGCCCAGCAGTGCCCACCCTCAGCCCAGCACTCTCCAGGGTCCCCTGCTCTGCCAGCAGGGCCAGCACAGCTGAGCCCAGCTGGCCACAGGATGCTCCACACCACGGAGGGTCCAGCCCAGTGGGGGTGGCCGAGATCCCCAGGCAGTGCTGAGGAGTGGCTGCACTGGGCATCACTTCCTGGGGTTTATTCACAGAATCATGGAGTGGCTTGGGCTGGAAGGGACTAAAATCTCATCCCATTCCACCCTGCCATGGGCAGGGATACCTTCCACTGTCCCAGGCTGCTCCAAGCCTGGCTTGGACACTTCCAGGGATCCGGGGCAGCCACAGCTTCTCTGTGCAACCTGAGCCAAGGCCTCCCCCCACTCACAGGTAAGAATTTCCTGTTTATCCAACCTAAATTATCTCCTTTTCAGGTTGAAGCCATTCCCTCTTGTCCTGTCACTCCAGATCACCTTCCTTCTAGCGCCTTCAGATACTGGACACCTCTCTTTCTGTAACCTCCCTTTCCATTACTACTACTGCTATCATTATTACTACTACAATATTTTAATTTATTCCAACCATGACACTGTTCTTATCCCAACCCCTGGGTTTTAACTTTTCCCAGTCCCCTCCCCATCCCAGGGGGAGCGAGTGTCTGGGTAATGCTGAGCTTCCAGCAGGGGTTAAACCACCACAGCCCAGTGCCCAAATGCTTAGGGATGTGTTTAATCCTCACCTTTGCAGTAGGTGTAGAGGTCTAGCACACAGCAGGTCCCCACCACGGCCTCCAGGGGGATGATTTCATACAGGGGCACCCGGAAGAGCTCGTTGTGGTAGAACTTCCGAGACGGGGAATGGTGCGTTTCGTGTGGACGGAAATAGTGGTGGCCAAAGGCAAAGCGCTCCTCCCTGAGGTGCAAGGGACACAAATACCAATCAGCCCACCACACAACTCACTCAATGCCCCCTGCTTTGTTCTGGCTTCCCTCTCTTGCACTTGGCTGTGATGAACAGCAGAGTCACCAAGTGTTCGTGTCCCACTGCCCACCCTCCCAGCCAGGTTTCCACGGGCACAGCAGACTGTGACTGGCCAGGGCACGGCACAGCTGTCACTGCACCCACAATCTGTCCCAGCACTGAGGAAATCTGACGGGCTTTCTGAGGTTGAGATGACCCTGAGGTGTTAGAAAGTCTCTTTTTCCCAGCCCTGTGACTGAAGAAGTCAAGGTTCCTTGGCTCTGCTTTTCAAGGTTGTTTTATTTTCTCTTATCCAGAACATTCTTTCTCTGACCCACTGAGGTCTGTCTGACACACTGCCTGCCCTTGGGGTGGTGTCAACATTTTATACTAAAAACTATGCGTACTTTATTTACAATAATTTTCCAATACCTATCACCTATGTTAGACAGTCTGTCTCTGCTCTAAACCAATCCAGAAGTGTCACCATCACAGCAAAAGATGGAGGACAAGAAGAAGGAGAAGGAGGACAGGACACGCCCAGATTCCTCCATCTTGCCTCCTGAACCCTCATTCTAAAACCCCCAAAATTCTATTTTTTCACCCTGTGACAAACTAACTATCATTCTACTCGAACTCTTGTGGCTTGTAATCTTCACTCAAAGCTGGTAATTTTTTCCATGGGTTAAAATTAAAGGCACAGCGTTTTTTACTCTATGCCAAGGTCTCTGAGCCCCTTGCCAGGGTCTCGAGCCATCCAGGGCAGTCAGAGGAATGTCCTGGGTTCTGACAGAAATCCATCCATTTCTATCTCTGACCCTTTGCTTACACCTCCAACCTCACGTGCTTCCACCGTGCAGCTGTGGAGCACAAGCTCCAGCTGGGAACTCCCAACCTCTGCACCTTGCTCATTCCTGCATCCTTAAGGTGAGACTTCCATGAAATTCCTGCGCTTTAGCAGGCAGGCCAAGGAAATGGCTCAAACCCAAAGGGTTTCTGGCACATACTTCTCGTTTTTCCAGAGTTTCTCGATGCGGAAGATGTCGAGTTTGTCGCGGTTGATGTGGGACAGCAGCCGGTAGGATTGCCGCACCGGGTGCCCGTCGGGGGTCCTGCGGCTGTCTCTCATCAGGTACACACAGTCACCTGCCCAGGGACACAAAGGACACACCCGTGAAGAGCCTGGCCTGAGCCCAGCACAGCAGAACCACGGGAAATAATCACACAATCACAGAATAGTGAGGTTGGAAGAGACCTCGAAGATCATGGAGTCCAACCTATGCCCTGACACCTCAACTCAGAATCTAGACTACAGCACCAAGTGCCATGTCCAGCCTTTTTCTAAACACACCCAGAGATGGTGATTCCACCACCTCCCTGGGAAGAGCATTCCAGTACTTTATTACCCTTTCAGTGAAACATTTTTTCCTAATATCCAACCTATCCCTTCCCTGATGTGGCTGAGACTGTGTCCTCTGGTTCAGTCAGTGCTGCCCGGTGGAAGAGACCGACCCTCCCCTGTCTAGAACCTCCCTTCAGGAAGTTGTAGAGAGCAATAAAGTCACCTCTAAGCCTCCTCTTCTCCAGGCTACACAACCCCAGTTCCTCCAAACGTTTATAATCATTAAAATGAACTCAACCTAATGCTGGATTGTAAGGAATGACACGAACCCACTTCAGAACCTGCCAAGAGCACTCAGATGTTTTTCACAGCAGCTTTACAGAAAAACTACCCACAACTTTCCATGTGCAGACTGAAAACTCGAACCTGTAAGGGATCAAAACCATGACAAACCACAGGATATGTAAACATGTCAGTCATGATTAGGAAAAGGTGTAGGAATTAGTGATGGCTGCAGTAAATCTGTGACAGAGAAGATACTTAGAGAGGAGGTTACTATTAAGAAAATAAATCCTGTCCTGAGAAGCCCCAAGCCTTTGGTTATTCCAGCAGAATTCCAATGAGATGTAGAGCTCAGGAAAGGTAAACAATGCAAAAAGGACTGAACAAACTGGCACTGCTGGCAATCAAAAAGTGTTTCCCAAGGGCAACCCCTAAGCTTAAATTGATTCATTTTGCCCCATAAAAGGATTCACTCCTTAATTTCTCTGCTCTGACCTGTGAAATCCCAGAATGACCTGGGTTGGAAAGGATTTTAAAGACCATCCAGACCCACTCCCCTGCCATGTGCAGAGATATCTCCCACTAGACCAAGCTGCTCAGAGCTCCATCCCACCTGGCCTTAAGCATTTCCAGGGCTGGGAAGAGATTCCACTTCTTCTGTTATTTACCTAAAAATGACCAAAAGCTGGGAGGTCCCAAGTCATAAAAGCTCCCCTGGGTAGGAGCAGAGGTCACACAGCAGAATGTTCTGGCTGGCAGCAGCAGCTGCTCAGGAGGAGAAAGCACAGAACAGGCAAGCCAAGGAAAAGCCTCCCCGTGCTGCCCCTGCCTTTCTGCTGTTTATGGACTTTCAGAGCCAAAGGCTGGAGCTTTGGGGATTAATCCTTCTTCCAAGTATTTGTCTAATCTTTTTTGGAACCATTTACACTCTGACCTCTCTGCCCTCCTGTGGCAAGGCTTGCCACAGTCCAGTCATGATTCTGTAAAAAAAATCCTTCCTAGAGTTTAACTGATTTCTGTTTGTCCCCTCATTTCTGGATCGCTCTCTGCCCTCCTGTGGCAAGGCTTGCCACAGTCCAGTCATGATTCTGTAAAAAAAATCCTTCCTAGAGTTTAACTGTTGCCAGCTGATTTCTGTTTGTCCCCTCATTTCTGCACTTGCACCTTCCTGAGCCACATTTCACAGACCTTCATCACTCACCCTCCAAATCACCTGGGCAGACTCTGTCCTCAGAAAAGATGATCCAGATCAGATTATCTTTGTTATCCTTGTTTTTACAGGTAGTGAGATCCTCTGTGCAGTGGGATGTCAGAGCAGCACAGGGCAGGCAGACACCCCAGGAGTTACAGAAGGGTACAAGCACTCTGCTCTTTTGTGCACAACCATTTCTGATACTCCCTTTGCCTTTTTGACTCAGGCAGAACATTTTTTTCTCATGTTTCCATTAAATTACAATGACTCCTGGGGGCTGTTTTTGCTATTTTTTCCCCTGTTTTTGCATATGTGTAGTTATGGCTGTTGGCCTTCCAAGGATATTTGGTGTTATTAATTACTTGTGAAAAATTAAAGTATTTTTGGCAGAGTAATGCCACAAGTGGCAGTTTCTACTAGGGAAAAATGGAAGTATTTTTGATAGGGTAATGGCACAAGTGGCAGCTTCCACCTGTGAAAAATGGAAATATTTTTGACAGAGTGATGCCACAAGTGGCAGCTTCTACTTGTGAAAAATGGAAGTATTTTTGCCACAAGTGGCAGCTTCCACTTGGGAAAAATCAAAGTATTTTTGGCACAAGTGGCAGCTTCCACCTGGGAAAAATCAAAGTATTTTTGACAGAGTAATGCCACTAGTGGCAGCTTCCACTTGGGAAAAATGGAAGTATTTTTGGCAGGGTGATGCCAGAGATCCCTGCACACTGCTGGCCCCAGAGGCAGCACCTACCTTGGCGGAGCAGCAGATCATCCCTCAAGAGGCAGATGTAATAAACACAGCCAGGCTGGGCATAGTGGGGCCGAGGGATCATGGGAACCTCCTGCAGGGAAAAAAGAAAGGGAGCTGTGAGATTTATAAGATAGGAAGTAGTTGGTTGTAGGCTTTTTGTTTATAAGGTATTATATAACATTCTGACCCAATAGGATGATGTTACAGAGTTTATTTTGTTGTTTTTTGATTTAGCACTTTTATTTCTTTTTATTGTAATGTGGATATTTTTGTCTAATAAGGTCTTACTACATGTATGTAATATGTAACATATTACATATGTTTTTATTATAACATCTAAATTTTAGCTTATTTTATACAATTACATTACTATACTACAAAACTTTTTATCATCTTATTTAAGATGATATATGTTTTTATCCATATATGTGTATATATATATATGTATTATAGATATATATTATCTTACTTAAAGTATATTCTTACTTATAACTATAAAAGCGTAAGTTTATGGTTTTTCTAATCAATGTTTGTGTATTTTGCTTTCATTTCAATTTAGGCTTCTTCTAAGGCTATACATCAAACCCTCTTGAGTCTGTTAAGGTTTCTATATTTCTGATTCCCACACCACCCTATGGAAATACGCAGAGAAAAACTGAGAAAAAACCAGAAAAACTGAGAAAAAAAACAGAGAAAAACTGACCCCTCATGGAACTGAACCTAAATCAAGGAAGCTCCACCAATCCCAAAAGACACAAATTCAGAACACAAACACAAAACAAACCCCTAAGGAGCTGATGTAGTTTTATAAGAGTAATAGGAAGGAGAGTTTTGTTTTACCCTGTTCACAGCTCGAGGTTCACACTGCTCACACAGGTAGTGCTCAACGTCCGAGTTCACACCCATGCAGTCACAGTGCTGCCACACCTGGAAGAACAGGTACAGCCCAATCACAAAATCCTGGCACTGATTATAGCTGCAAACTGCATTTTCTCAACAAATATTAAGGAAAGCAAGAAAATAAGCTTCACACAGGAAAGTCAAGATATTCTATGAACTATTTCACACCACGTCAGCAAACAGACAAGATCTCCATGCAACAGAAGTGTCTTTGCCTTCGAGACTGAAGCATTCATGAAATAAACAACTTTACAGCAACCCACAGCAGCTCATGTCTCTGAAGACCCAAGACCCAGCAACACCTCGATGCTCACCATGCACTTTTCACACTGGATCATGAGCCCCTCGTCCTTGTAGAGGCCGCAGATGCAGCGGATGACGTCCTCGTCCTTCTCGTGCCCGTTGTCCTTGTCACACACCGAGGTCTCGCTGCTGTCGGCCTCGCTCGCCGTCTCGCCCACGATCTCGTCGATCTGCGCCGAGGCCTCGTGCCGCGCGTTGTAGTAGGCCTTGCGCAGCCGGCACACGTCCCGCCCCGTCGGGGACTTCCTGCCGTAGTATTTCTGCAAAAAGCACAAAAAAACCCCCCAAAAAGTGCTTTATTTCCTGTTTAGCTCCTGTCTGTGCACACCTGGGAGGCCTGGTGGCCTCTCCAGGTTCCTCACGACCGCCGCAGTATTTCTGCAAAAATCACAAAAAAAACCCAAAAACCACTTTTACTTCCAAGTCCTATCCTGTTTAGCTTCTGTCTGTGCACACCTGGGAGGGGTTCTCCCTACAGCTGCAGCCCCAAACCTGGGGTTGCCTCTCCATCTCCCTCATGACTCTGGCCAGAGTAGTAGTAGGCCACAGATGCAGCCGGCACACGTCCCGCCATGTTGGGGACTTCCTGGTGTAGTATTTCTGCAAATAACACAAAAAACCCCAAAAAAAGCTTTATTTCCCACTCCTGTCCTGTTTAGCTCCTGTCTGTGCACACCTGGGAAGCCTGGTGGCCTCTCCAGGTTCCTCATGACCCTGGCTAGAGTAGTAGTAGGCCACAGATGCAGCCGGCACACGTCCCGCCATGTTGGGGAGTTCTTGTCATAGTATTGCTGCAAAAATCACAAAAAAAACCCCAAAAAACACTTTTACTTCCAAGTCCTATCCTGTTTAGCTCCTGTCTGTGCACACCTGGGAGGCCTGCAGCCCCCAAGCTGGGGCGGCCTCTCCATCTTCCCTCCTGACTCTGGCCAGCCTTGTAGTAGCCTTTGTGCAGCCTGCCCCATCAGGGACTTCCTGCCATAGTATTTCTGCAAAAATCACCAAAAAAAACCCAAAAAAGCTTTATTTCCAAGTCCTATCCTGTTTAGCTCCTGTCTGTGCACACCTGGGAGGCCTGGTGGCCTCGTCATCTCCCTCATGACTCTGGCCAGAGTAGTAGTAGGCCAAAGATGCAGCCAGCACATGTCCTGCCCTGTCAGGGACTTCCTGCCGCAGTATTTCTGCAAAAATCACAAAAAAAACCCAAAAACCACTTTTACTTCCAAGTCCTATCCTGTTTAGCTTCTGTCTGTGCACACCTGGGAGGGGTTCTCCCTACAGCTGCAGCCCCAAACCTGGGGTGGCCTCTCCATCTCCCTCATGACTCTGGCCAGCATTGTAGTAGGCCTTGCATAGCCTGCCCCATTGGGGACTTCCTGGTGTAGTATTTCTGCAAAAATCACCAAAAAACCCCAAAATGTGCTTCGTTTCCTGTTTAGCTCCTGGGAAGGGTTCTCCCTACAGCTGCAGCCCCAAAGCTGGGGTGAAGTCTCCATCTCCCTCCTGACTCTGCCAGCAGATGCATAGATGTGACACAGGGAGGACTGAGAGCAGCCCTGGGAGGAGGATTTGGGGTGATGGATGACCAAAAACTCAACACACCATGGCCCTGTGTGTTCACAGCCCAGAAAACACCCCTGTCCTGAGCTGCATCCAAGGAACATGGGCAGCAGATCAAGGAAAGGGATTCTTCCTCTCTGCTCTGCTCTCCTGAAGGTGCCGTGTCCAGTTCCAGGGCCCCCAGTGTAAGAAGGACATGGAAATGCTGGAACAGGTCCAGAGGAGATCACGAAGTTGCTGAGGGGACTGGAGCCAGGCTGGGAATGTCCAGCCTGGAGAAGAGAAGGTGTGTGGAGACTTCAGACCTTGGAGGGCCTGAAGGGGCTTCAGGGAAGCTGGAGAGGGACTGTTCATCAGGAACTGGAGTGACAGGACAAGGGGAATGGGTTCAGACTGAAAAAGAGAGAATTTAGGATGGATATAATGGGGGAAATTCTTCCCTGTGAGAGTGGGCAGGCCCTGGCACAGGTGTCCAGAGCAGCTGGGGCTGTCCCTGGATCCCTGGAAGGGCTCCAGGCCAGGCTGGACAGGGCTTGGAGCAGCCTGGGGCAGTGGAAGGTGTCCCTGCCATGGCAAGGGGTGGAATGGGATGAGCTTTAAGGTCCCTTCCAGCCCAAACCATTCCATGATTCTATGACTCCATGACATCTCATACTGAAAAACAGGGTACCCCTTCCAAAAAGAATGAGAATTTCTTTAGATCAGCTATTCTTGAGTGTCCTTGACCTCCTCTGTGACCTAAGGCACTCAAGGGCTCATGACTTGCTATTGAGGCCTCATCAGGAATGGATCAGCACAAGTTCTCTTCCTCCAGAATAAATTTCTTCTTTTATTCCTGTAAGAGCATTAAAGGAGGGCACAGAGAAATACACAGAGAAATACTGAGAAAGAAACAGAGAAAAATTAACCCCTCATGGAACTGAACCTCAATCAAGGAAGCGTCACCAATCCCAAAAGATACAAATTCTAAATACAAATACAAAAAAAGTCCCTAGGGAGCTGCTGTAGTAAGGAGCAGCTGTAAGGAGCAGCTTTCAGGCCAGACAGAGCCTCACCTCTGCATTCCTGAAGACCTTCAGCATGTCCCCATCAAAAGCTTCCACAGTTTTGTAGTAACCAGTCAGGATCTGCTTCTCAATCGTGGCGAG
The DNA here is from genome assembly GCA_017590115.1 of Montifringilla adamsi. NCBI lineage: Eukaryota > Metazoa > Chordata > Aves > Passeriformes > Passeridae > Montifringilla > Montifringilla adamsi. The sequence goes on along the minus strand of JAGGNK010003447.1, from coordinate 217,061 downwards.
GTCCAAGGGGTCAGAGATCTTTTCGTAATAGTCTGCATTTCTACAACAGGAATGTTGGCACAATGTCAGGCTCAGCAGCAATTCCCACTGTGCAGATCCATCAGAGAAAGCAGCTCTGGGAAGGCAGAACTTACTTTTTCTTTGGGGGCAGGTTCAGGAGAGGAGCTGCCAGCGCCTGCCTGGAGGAGTCTGCAACAGGAACAGAGCTTAGTGTCATCACTGGAGTGAAACTTCCAAAGAAAAGTAAATTACAACATTCAATCTGGGTTAAAAAAAGGCTTTTCTGTTATCTGAGCCGAGGGGAATTGAAATGCTTCTGCATTTCTAGATGTCGGTGCCTGTAATTGCAGTACAGGTAGAACAAGGATAACAGTTTCTGATTTTTTCTGGAATTTTGAAAAATCAACATCTGCAGATTCTGCTGATAAAGCAGGGGGTGGAGGCTAAAGCAAAGTGATTATTGGTAAGGGAAGAAATTTAAAAAACAGGAGTTATTTAACACCCTGTATTTTTCCAGCATTTCCTATTCACAGAGCCCGTTTCCAGAGGCTGAAAACATACCCACAGAGATGTTTTTAAAGAGAATCACCTTCACCTTTGTAGGCTATGATGCTGTCACATATCTCCTTGAAGATCTGAGCCAGGCGGGCGGCACGAGCCACCTCCAGGTTCTCCTCGGCCGCCGCCAAGCGCCGCGTCCGCACCGAGCGCGATGTCTGCAGCGCCGAGAACTGGGTCATGAACACATCTGAGAGAGGCACGACAGGGTCACCTCCACAGTGCACACACACGGCACCACGCTGGCTTTTTGCAAATGTTAAAGCGGGTTCTCTACGTGCGGTGTTAAAGTAACTTTGTTGTACAGATACGGTTTTTATTTCTGTCGTTAATTAAGGTTAGACATAGCAGTGAAATAGCTGATATGTGTTATAGGTACACATTATAACACTGGCTTTTTGTAAATAATAAAATGGATTCTATATGTGTGGTGGTAAAGTAACTTTGTTGTACAGATACGGTTTTTATTTCTGTCGTTAATTAAGGTTAGACATAGCAGTGAAATAGCTGATATGTGTTGTAGATCCATATTATAATATTGGCTTTTTGCAACTTTTTATTATTAAAATTGGTTTTATATTTGTGGTGTTAAAGTAACTTTGTTATAAAGTTATAGTTAATATAGGTTTTATTTCTATTATAGTTAATATAGGTTTTACTTCTGTTGTTAATTAGGTGCAGACATAATAGTGAAACACAGCTGATACGTGTTATAGATACACATAGTAATACTGGCTTTTTGCAAATATTAAAATGGGTTCTGTATGTGTGATGTTAAAGTAACTTTGTTATACAGTTTTCATTTCTGTCATTAATTAAGGTTAGACATAGCAGTGAAATATAGCTGATACAAGTGAAATAGCTGATAGAAGTATGTGTTATAGATACACATTATAATACTGGCTTTTTGTAAATATTAAAATGGATTCTATATGTGTGGTGTTAAAGTAACTTTGTTGTACAGATACGTTTTTTATTTCTGTCGTTAATTAAGGTTAGACATAGTAGTGAAATAGCTGATATGTGTTATAGATACACATTATAATACTGGCTTTTTGTAAATATTAAAATGGATCCTATATCTGTGGTGTTAAAGTAACTTTGTTGTACAGATACGTTTTTTATTTCTGTCGTTAATTAAGGTTAGACATAGTAGTGAAATAGCTGATATAAGTGAAATAGCTGATATGTGTTGTAGATCCATATTATAATATTGGCTTTTTGCAATTTTTTTTATTATTAAAATGGGTTTTATATGTCTGGTGTTAAAGTAACTTTGTTATATAGTTTTTATTTCTGTTGTTAATTAAGTTTAGATATAATACTGAAATAGCTGATATAACTATGTGTTACAGATTCACATTATAATACTGGATTTTGCAAATATTAAAATGGATTCTGTATGTGTGGTGGTAAAGTAACTTTGTTGTACAGATATGGTTTTTATTTCTGTTGTTAATTAAGGTTAGACATCGCAGTGAAATATAGCTGATATAAGCGAAATAGCTGATATGTGTTATAGATCCATATTATAATATTGGCTTTTTGCAAATATTAAAATGGATTCTATATGTGTGGTGTTAAAGTAACTTTGTTATAGAGTTTTTATTTCTGGTGTTAATTAAGCTTAGACATAGTGAAATAGCTGACATGTGTTATAGATACACATAATAATACTGGCTTTTCACAAATATTAAAATGGATTTTATATGTGTGGTGGTAAAGTAACTTTGTTGTAAAGATATGGCTTTTATTTCTGTCCTTAATTAAGCTTACACACAGTAGTGAAATATAGCTGGTATGTGTTACAGGTACATATTATAATGTTGGCTTTTCACAAATATTAAAATTGGTGAGTTCACTGCATGGCTGATAAAATTCCATCATCCCACTGGGAGATGTTCCAACTGTGCCACCACCCTGACCACAGGGCTCAGCGCCTGCTCTGACTCTGGCAGTGGGTTGTACTATTACATTTGTATTTTTATTTTGTCATTCCCATTCCCATATCTTTGCCCGAGAGCCTCTTAATTTCAAAATTATATTAATTCAGAGGGAAGGCTTTACATTTTCCATTTCTGCCTTCCTCAGCAGACACCTGCCTTGTAAAACCAAGAGAAATACACACCAACATTGCAAGTCACTCATTCCAAGAGTGGACGGACAGAGTTTAACCCTTTGTGTCCCGGGTGGCTGAGTGGCCTCACCTGATTTGATGTTGCCGTCGTCGCGGCAGATCCCGTTCCAGCGCGTGTACAGCGACGAGCTGTGCATGCTGTCACTGACGTGCTTCACCTCCTCCTGCTTCTGCCTGATCTTCTCCCAGTTCCGCACCAAGAACACGTGGTGTTTCAGCACAAAATTCCTGCAGGGATTAGGCAGCTAGTCAAGAAGCTCTTTTTAACATAAAATTCATTCTTTAACATAGGGGAAAAGCTGGATATTCAGAGGTGTAATCTGTGTCTCCTCTGTGGAGGGGAATTCCAGCCTGGCTGCTCAAGGAGAACTAAAGATGCTTTCTATTGGAAAATTCATTCTTTAATGTGGGGGAAAAGCTGGATATTCAGAGGAGTAATCTGTGCCTTCTCTCCTCAGTGGAGAGGAATTCCAGCCTGGCTGCTCAAGGAGAACTAAAAGCTGCATCCTCAGCAATTTCAGGATGCCCCATCTTCTAGAAGAACACATCAGTACTTGCAAGAACTCAGTTTCTGAGGCAAATCCCCCTGAAATCAGCCCTCACCTTTCCCTGTTGGACATGGGCTTCATCTGCAGCTGTGGTGTCAGCCTGGTTGGGGCATTCACACTTTCACTGGGTTCCTCAGGGATGTGGCCCCTCTGGAAAACAAGATTTTTCTGATAGACAGGAAAAACAGTGCCAAGAACTCAGCAAAGCAGTCCCTGAGACAGAACCTGCAGCATTACTCTACTGTATTTCTGTTTCAAGTTTGGGTTTCAAGTTTAAAATTTACAAAACCACCAGTCTTTGGTCTGGTGGCACAGACTGATTTCCCATCAACTTCACCCACCCAAACTCTGTCTTTCCTACTTACTCTCTTCTTTAGTTTGTGCTTTGACTTCCTCTTCTCTTTCGACCTCCCAGGTCTTCTGTGGGTGCTCACAGGCTGGTTGCTTTTGCTTGAGAGTCCATTCATGCGTTGACTTTTACCCCCAATTATTCCTCTGCATTTGTCAAAGCCACATTTGCAGAGTTGCTTTGAGGAAAAAGAAAAAATCCAATAAACCCCAAAGGCCTAGATTCTCTCTCAATATTGAAAAGAACATTTTCTGCCTAATACAACACGACAGGTTTTGTTAATTTTTACACTTTATGGAACTGTTAGGGCTTAGTGAGATTTTTCAAGGTCTCACAGTGGGGTTTTTACCTGTTTTTCAACATTAAATGAGTGGAAGTTGTAGTCATAGGTGAGCTCAGTCCCAGCAGGCATGTCCTTCAGTGCATACAGCCCAATCCTATACACACCATTCACAGACCTGAGGGCAAAATACAATTAAATATCCCAAAAATTCAACATAAAATCATCTTTGTGCACGGAGTGGCAGTGCTAGAGACAGGCAGCAACACCTCTGCTGTGCCCTGGCTTATGCTAAAAGGAGTTTTTAGCAGTTCTTTTATTTATCTCTTACAATAAACTTTGAAAGCTAAAAAGTGAACAGCACATTTAACAACAGTAATGCCAGGGTGTCCCTACCCTCACAGGGAACATTTCCTTCCCAATATTCCATCTAAGCTGGCAGTGGGAAGACATTGCCCCTTGTTCTGTCACTCCAGGCCCTTGTAAATAATCTCTCTCCTTCTTTCCTGCAGCTCCTTCAGCTACCAGAAGGACACAATTAGGTCACTTGCAGCTCCTCTTCTCCAGGCTGAGCAATCCCAATTCTCTCAGCCTTTCCTCACAGCAGAGCTGCTTCTTCCCTCTGATTTAATTTGGTGCCTCCTCCAGACCCACTCCAGCAGCTCCACGTCCTGTGCTGGGACCCCAGCTCTGCAGGAGGGGTCTCACCTGGGCAGGGCAGAATCCTCTCTGTCTCTTCAACTATTTCATTTAGAGTTGGATTTTCAAATGTAAAACTTTACTCTTGCTTAAATCTAGAATTATCTGAGAACCACAAGCTACTTTGATGTACAATGACTCCTGTTCTACCATCTGCAAATCAGTCACTACAAACCCCTCAGCAGTGCTGGTATTTTGGCCCCTGATTGGCCAGTAAGTAAAAATAATTCCCCTGTTGGACAAACAATCTCCAAACCACATTCCAAAGCAGCAAAACACAGGAGAAGCAAAGGAGATAATATTGTTTTCCTTTTTCTCTGAGGCTTCTCAGCTTCTCAGGAGAGAAATCCTGGGCAAGGGATTTTTCCAGAAAATATGATGGTGACAACATTACTCTAACACTATACTGTATTAAAGAGATACTATACTAAAGAGATACTATACTAAAAAGATACTAAAGAGATACTACACTAAAGAGAGACTAAAGAAAAACCCACGACTGTCTGAGACAGTCACCACACAGCTTTGACCCAATAGGCAAATCAATCCAAACAACCATCACCAGATGTGTCTAATTAACAAATCACTTTTGGTAAACAATCTCCATAAATAACATATTCCACATGTGCCAAACAACAAGAGCAGCAAGTAGAGACAAGAATTGCTCTTCTCTGAACTTCTCACTGCCTTCTCCAGGAAAAATCCTGGGAGAGAGAATTACGACTCTGTTCAGAAAATGTGAATACCACAACTCCCCTCCCTATTTTTAGGTCTGACTCCCTCAGCTGAACTGGTTCTCTCTCTCTCTGGGTGCTGCAGGGGGCAGAAGCCCTTTCCTCACCATTTCTGCATCTCACAGTTGGGGTTGCAGCTGTGGTTGATGAAGCGAGCCTCGTTGCCCATGCGGTAGCTGTCGATGACCATGCCGCTGTCCAGGTTCAGGCAGTAATGGTCACTGTGGTTGTGGTACTGCTCAATCATCCTGTTCCTGCGGGGCAACAAAGGGTTAACCTTGTCATTCCGCCTGTCCCCACACAGCACACAGGGAGTGGCACAGTGAGAGCACATCTCAGAGAGGGTTTTTGTCTTGGCTTGGAAATAGGCGTGTGTGTTCTATTCCTATTTGTGGGGCAGTTCTCTTTATCTCTTCCACAAACAATCCTCCCTCCCAGAGATATCTTCTGTTCATAAAGGATCCCTGCTCCAGCAGAAGCACAGCTGGCACTGCAGGAGGGCTGGGCCCCCATGGGATGGGACTGTGCCACCCACAGGGCTCAGCTCCTGCTCTCACTCTGGCAGTGTTATTTTGTATTACTGCATTGTTTATTTTATTTTTTTAAAAATTTTCTTCCCTAGTAAAGAACTGTTATTTCTGCTCCCATATCTTTGCCTGAGAACCTTTTAATTTCAAAATTATAACAATTCAGAGGGAGGGGGTTCACATTTTCCGTTTCAGGGGAGGATCCTGCCTTCCTTAGCAGACATGTATCTTGCCAAACCAAGACAGTTTTGAAGAAAAAGCAATTATAATCTTAAACATGTTATAGAACCCTACACCTAGAGCTGGAGGAAAACCATTATTGTGCCTATTTTTATAAGTCCAGGCCACTGACAGAGCTTGGGTTAGAATTTAGAAATTTTCTCTTCTGGAATGCTCCCTTTTTGGTTCTGCAGATTATTTGTACACATTTCACGGATGGAGGAGAAAATGCAAGTGTACATTCCTTGGGGTGTCTGTGCATGCACGTGTACACAAGCAGCTTCCTCCTGGGGAGTGGGCAGGTTCTGGAATCATCCCTGGAGCACGAGAGCACAGGGACAGGAGTCAGAGCTTATCTCTGCATGAGGAGAGAGCAGCTGCCTTCTGCGGAGCTCTGGGAGCAGCCAGTCCCTCCAACCTCACACGTCCCACAGAGCTAACAGACAATTTCTGTCTTTCAATGTCTCCACTTCTTCACTTGTTTCCACTTGTCCCCTCCAGCCCCACTCTGCCCCTCAGTTCCACCTGGTTCTCATCCCAAATCCTGCAGAGCTCTCCTTTCAGATCCAGTCACTTGTTGCATTTTGCATTTACAGGGCAGATGATCCATTTCAAACATGAATCACCCCCCAATACTGGATGGGAAAAACCTGGTTAACCAAAACCCCCAGAATTCTAAACCTTCCTTTTCCCCCTCATCCTCCCCTTTGTTCCTGCCTGAGGATATCCCAACCACAACCAATTAGAATTTCACAATCTAAGGAAAACATGCATGACCTAGATTAGAATTTATAATTACTATAAAAGATGTAATTATACTATAAAATAAATATATATAAAATACATAAATATATATAAAGATATAAATAAAGATATAAATATATAAAAATAAATATATATATATAAAGATATAAATACAAATATATATTATATATATTAAAAATATGATACTATCACATATGTAATTATGACACCAATATTGCAAGTTACTCATTCCAAGGGTCTCTACACTGGATTTACACAGAGTTTAACTCTCCGTGTCCCTAAAGGTTATTTGTGAGCCTTCCATATTAAATGCATTTAGCATTTATAGGGCAGATGATCCATTTCAAACATTAACAATCAGAATTTCCCAATCTAATCAAGACATGCATGACCTAGAGTAGAATTTATAATTACTATAAAAGATGTAATTATACTACTAAATATATATATTTAAAAATATATATCATATATATAAAAAAATATGATACTATCAAGTATGTAATTATGAGACCAATATTGCAAGTTACTCCTTGCAAGGGTCTGTGCACTGGATTTCCACAGAGTTTACCAAGCCATAGCAAGCTCCACTCTCCGTGTCCCCAAAAGCACCGCAGCAGCAGCACTGGACACTGGTACCTGAACTCCTGCTCGCTCACAACTTCGCCCAGGTACTCGATGATGAACTGGCCAGCCTTGAGGGGCTCCTTGGTGCGGATGCCCCAGCCCTTCTCCTCGGCGCGGAACCTCTCCAGGCACTGCACCCACTCGTGCCGCTGGATGCGCTGGTTGCAGCACTGCTCCCCGCAGGGACACGTGTTGGGGGAGCACTCGGCGAAGATCATCCTGCAAGAGAAACGGCGTGAGCCCAGCGAGGGGCCCGCGGCAGCGGCCGCGCGCACAGCGAAATCGCACATATAGACAGAGAAATAGAAATGGTAAGGAAATCACTAAGAAATGAAATAATAAATAAAATAAATGGTAAATTGATATGCGAAATCGAGATATAAATATAGAAATCATCACATAAATAATGTACAAAATAATTCATATATATAAATAAATACTTATATATAATACTTATATAAATATTATATATTATTATAAATAATAGATGAAATATATAACGATACAAATGTTATACATATTATTATATATTATAAATTATATATAAAGATATAACAATATAAAAATATATATAAAATATACAATATCT
>JAGGNK010003447.1:196831-208760 GCA_017590115.1 Montifringilla adamsi | reverse complement strand
TAAATATAAAATAATCTATAAATATATAATATATAAAAGTATATATAATTATATAAAATTATAAATATATTTTATAGAAATATAAAAGTAATTTATAAATATATAGTATATGAATATAAAATTAGAATTATATATGATTATAAATATATATTTCAGAGAAGTATAGACACATAAATATAAAAATGTATATAAACTATATATATAATGATTTCTATTGATATATAAATCAATATAAAAATCAATTTATAAATCAATATAAAATCAGTAGTACATACATTATGTACAAATGACTCAATAACAAATCAATACACAAAGAAATAAATCAATTACAATAAAAGCAGTTATTCAGACACTAAAATGCTGCTTGTTTTTAAGGTGTAATCCCTTAAATTAAATCCTCACACAGTGATCCCTGCCCAGCCCAGGGCTGTTCAATGGGGACTGTGCTGGGGTTTTCCTGGGAGAAAGGGGCAGGGCAGGGCTGCTACAGCTGCAGCTCCTGCGGGCCGTGCCCCTGGCATGGGGACACACCTGGCACTGCCCCTCTGCCTGCCCAAGGCACAGTGTCCCCAGAGCGTGGGGCACAGCCCAGGGGGACACAGCCGGGGGGGGACACAGCCAAGGGGGGACATGAGCACAGGGGGGACATGAGCACAGGGGGGACATGAGCACAAGGCGGGACACAGCACAGGGGGGACATGAGAACAGGAGGGGACAGAGCACACGGGGGACAGGAGCACAGGAGAGGGACACAAGCACAGGAGGGGACACAGCACAGGGGGGACACGAGCCCAGGAGGGGACCTGGAGCTGCTCCTGTGGCTGCTCCACCATCCTAGGGCTGGAAGGAGCCAGAGCCTGGGGCTGAGCTGGGAGGGAACTGGTCTGACTGGGAGCAACTGGGAGTGGGGGGGGGGCAGCAGTGACAATGTGGGGGAGCCAGAGCTGCTCCGGGAGGGTCCAGCTGGGAATTTGCCTCCCTGTGCTGATGCCTCTGCTGCTGGGGCGCACCCAGCACGAGTCTGCTCCCAGGAGAGGATGAGAAATAATCCATTTCTAACCTGTTCAGGCAATCCTCCACACAGCCCTTCCCACTGTCATCCTCTGGCTTCTTACAATTGCAGGTGGTGGCCTCGTAGCCAGAGAGAGGTTTGACATCCACATAGACATCTGGAGGGGAAAAAAAATTTAAAAAAAAAAAGAAAAAACCAAACCCAAACAGGGAAAAGAATTCTTTTCAGGTGAAAAAACCAGAACTGTTTATCGACAGTATTTTCATTCCAATCAGTAAAGAAAAAGAAAGCAGGTGGAAGTGTCTTTGGTAGGACAAAGCAGGACAGAAAGGAGGGTGTCACATGAAAATTCCACAGTGATCACAGTTTAGTAATAAGATTTTACTTACTGGAACGGATTTTTTTATAAAGTGGGACATCTGGCTTTTTATACAACTAAAAGGAAGAGAAAGAAAATTTTAATACATTGCGCAAGTGCATCTGTTATTCAAAAGGATCAGGGAAATGATGTTCTGTACACAGACAACTGTTCTGTAATCATTACTAGAAATCTGTGCTCTCTTCTCTAGGCTCAGACTGCATTAACAAACAGGTCCCAAAAAGGACCTGAATAGGTAGAATTTGGGCTTGCTGAGACAGTGGAGCAGTTTGTTCACACATGATTTATTCTGTGTGCCCAGAGCAATGTGGCAAACAGCTGTCCTGAGGACAGGCTCCTCTGAACAGGGCTTAGAAGAAGAGGAATTCTTTATACCTACTTTGGAGAAACCGTCTTTGGTGGAATCACCATGTGCCAATGCTTAAAAAAGCGAAAACAAAAAAAATCCAGGTGCTGATTTATCCAAGTGACTCGATGACTTAAGGGTTTCTTTGCAATCTAGAGGATTCTGGGACTCTCTAAGAGCTGTGAGTAAGGGTGGGAGCCATGAGAAATGCAGATTCATCTTCTCTGCAGATGGAGATGATGGGAAGGGAAAGGGGAGCTTACAACTCATGATTTCATATATATTCCAGCCTGTCAAACAAGCTTTAAGGAATATTTTCCAATTATTCTCTATTTCACACACATTTCCTGCACCAAGAACCTTCCCTCAGTGACCCCTGTGGCCCACAGGAACAACCCAGACATCTCCACACCCCTGTACAGAGAAATTCCTCTGCAAGGGCCTCCAGTATTCCAGGGAGAGCTGGAGAATGTCAAGAAAACAGATTCCATGTATTTATTACTTATAAAATACTGAACAGATGAGACAGGCCATTGTTAATATATGGCAAGAAAGTGTCCTGGAAATGTCCCCAGTGCTCCTGACTTGAGGATCAGATTGCAGGGGTGCTGGAGTGCAGCTGGAGCCACAGCACCTGGGAATGTGCCCTGCTCATTTCCACATCTGAGGGGAGATTCTTCCTTAAATCCTGTGTAAATCACTCGGTGAAAACATCTCAGCAATAAAAAAAAAAAAAAAAAAAAAATCCTATTTTTAAGCCTGCACATATTTAAAGCTCTTTAAAAAAGAACGAGACTGTTAAAACAGTTTCTCTTCTTTCCTCAGTATGAAAATTTCAGCTTGCAAGTGAAAAATAAATTCCACTCTGCTGGGATTGATCCAAGAAAAATAAAGCCTGAAATTTCTCAGTGCTGCTGGCAGTACATCCCAATTCTCCCGAGGCGTGTCTGAAACCAGCTCCCCACACAGACTGCCAAAATAAAAGTCTGCAGCCAAATTAATGACTTTTGTCAGAGCAGAAACTCACAGGGTTGCTATTTTGCAGGAGATGGAAAAATGGGAATTTTCAACATTAAACACACATGCAAATCCCTTCTCACAGCTGGGATGTGTGAACAGGCTCTCTCTGAGTGCTGCTCCTTCTGATCCCGATCCTGGCAACCCCCTGAGTGCTGCTGCTCCTTCTGATCCCAATTTTGGCAACCCCAGTGACATTTTATCTCCTACCTGGTTGTGTTTCCACTGCCAGAGGATGTCGTAAGGCAGCTGGAAGTCGATTCTCTTCTGTCTGAGGTACTTCCCTGAAAGCACAACAAGGTTTTAAGGGGCACACACTCACACACTCGTCCTGAGAGAGTGGGAGCTGCTCCCAGGCTCTGGCAGGGCTGAAAGGAGAGGGGCAGAAGGCTCAGAGAACATTCTGGAAGTCAGGGCAGGCCCAGGGAACCCCCCAGGACACAGAACTGGGTCCTGCTCAGAGGGGCCCCCGTGGGCAGTGAGGGGTGGGAGGAGCTGGGTCAGACCCTGCCATGGCAACCCTGGACAGCACTGACCACACCTGGGATGGGTGACCACAGCACTGACCACAGCACAGACCACAGCACCTGACAGCACTGACCACACCTGGGACGAGTGACCACAGCACTGACCACAGCACTGACCACACCTGGGATGGGTGACCACAGCACTGACCACAGCACAGACCACAGCACCTGACAGCACTGACCACACCTGGGACGAGTGACCACAGCACTGACCACAGCACTGACCACACCTGGGATGGGTGACCACAGCACTGACCACAGCACAGACCACAGCACCTGACAGCACTGACTACAGCACTGACCACACCTGGGATGAGTGACCACAGCACTGACCACAGCACTGACCACAGCACCAGACAGAACTGACCACACCTGAAACAAGTGACCACAACACCAGGTAGGACTGACCACAGCCATGTGAAAGCACCACAGCCAACCCTGGACAGAACTGACCACAGCACTTGACAGGACTGACCACAACCCTGTGAGGGTACCACAGCCAAGACCTGACAGGACTGACCCCAACACTCATCAGGACTGACCACAGCACCTGACAGGACTGACCACACCTGAAACAACTGACCACAACCCTGTGAAGGTACCACAGCCAACCCTGGACAGAACTGACCACAGCACCCGACAGGACTGACCATGACCCATGACACAACTGACCCCAGCACCTGAAACAACTGACCACAACACCTGACAGAACTGACCCCAACACCTATCAGGACTGACCACAGCCCTGTGCTCAAAGCTGACACCTTCTGAGTTTTCCTGTGCACAACCCAAGACTTTAACACCCAGGACAAGACCTGCCCTGCCCATGCAGGCTGGTAAATCACAATATTGTACTCAAAGAAATCAAATCGGTTTTGAAAAGAGTCTCCCAGCCTGTTCCCGTGACCTTTACCAGAAGAGATTTAAGAATGAATTCAGACTTGGCAAATACATTCCTAGATTTTTTGGAAAGGCTTCAAGGGGATCTGTATTTTCAGCAATAACTGGAACTCGTTTTAGACAGGAGTTCCTGCTTTCACTGCAGATTTTGGCTCCATTCTTTCATTCCCTGTCACCCCTAAAGGACACAGACCCATTACATCATTCACACCAGTCCCAAGGGCTGACACTGCTTAGTTCCAGCCAACATTCAACATTCTCTGATCATTTTGCTGGAATCCTGTGTCACAAAACTGCAGGGAGCACAGTGCCTAGGATGAGGTGTCAGGCCCAAGCTGATTTTTTCCCCCCAGCTTTTCTAACTGTTAACAAATGCCTTTATATTCCTCCTGCAATGCTCTGCGGGATCATATAAATTCACATGCATACCCTCACCACTGGAAAATAAAAATGGTAATGTTTTCCTTACAATTTACCCCTAAATTACTTTCCATTTTCAATGCCTTATTCATCCCTAGCAGGTTCCAGGAAAGAGCTAAATCTGCTGGGAATTTGCTTTCACTTCTATGACCTCAGCAGGCCGAACAAAAGGCTCTTTCAGGTGCCCTGGCACCGTGCCCCCAGCACAGGGAAGGTCCCCCCAGCCCTCCCTGAGTGGCACCAGTGCAGTCCCCTGGCAGAAGCCCAGCCCTGGTCCCTGCTCTGGGGTTAAACCATCCCCAGGCACCCCAGCAGCTGCAGGGCAGGACCAACAATGTGGTGATGAACCTGGAGAACCTGGTTTTATGAGCCCATTCAAAAAGGAGATGAGCAAGGGAACATCTTGAAGAATTTAAATTGTCACCTTCAGCCCTGAAACCTGTTTTGTGGCTCCTGATTCTCACAGATCTGTCCAACTGCTCTGCCTTGCTGCGCAGGTGGAGCCAAAGAGCTCAGTCACAGGAGACAAAGCAGTGACAGCTTGTGTTTGATGGGACAAAGATTCCTGAGTTCCACAAACCTGCTGGGCCTGACAGGACTTGCAGCAAGAATCACAGCACTTCAGAAGCTGAAACCATTACCTGAGAATCAGGAAATTATTCAATCCTACGAGGTTTAACCTGGGAAATGGCAAGAGCTGCCAACAGTGGAGCTCTGGACCGTCCCCCCTGGCCCAGGAGCAGCATCCTGAGCTCCATCCCCTCTGAGAACCTAGGACAGACCTGGCTTATGAAGTGTTCAAGGCCAGGGACAGGGTTTGGAGCAACCTGGGCCATGGAATTCCATGGAACAGGGTGGAATAAGATGATCTGTAAGGTCCTTTCCCACCCAAACCATTCCATGATTCTGTGAAATCCTAAATCCCATTTTTTTCCTACCTGAGACCTAAAAATGGGGATGAAGTAAAACCAAAGATAAGAGCAAAGCTTTTAATTCTTCCACCCTTTTATCCCTGTGTAAAGACAGACACCATGAAGTGCATGGGGACATGGGGGAATTTATCACTCCATGCTCAGCTTTTGGGATTTAAATGGTCATAATTGTCTGTGGCTATTCTGCTGTAATTTTACTTTGAGGTGGAGACTATTGCTCTGCATTTCATCCAAGGACTACCACAATTAAAGCAAATTTTCAACTAGAATGGTATGTTCTGACACCCCAAAAAATCAAGAGCAATGTTTTAAGCCAAAAAAAGCCTCTCAAGATAAACTGGGGAACACACACAGGGGGATGAGCTGGCAAAGTTCATGCGCCAAAAACCACGAGTGACCTGGCAAGGGCTAAAAACCAGAGAAAAGCAGAAGCTGAGCAGGCCCCCCAGTGCCACATTTGTCCCCCAACAATGAAAATACAGATGAGGTACCCACCAACGTGGATAGGGGCTGGGAAGAGCCCGTGCTCGTGCTCCCCTGGGGTGTATTCCAGCTTCTCCTTCTTCAGCTGGATCAGGCGGCTCTTGGGGCTGTGGAGGACAGGGACAGAACCAAAATGTCACAATGGGGATCATGTGGCACTTGCAAAAATGCATTTTCTGCTTTAGTTAAAGCACAAATGTCTGGAGCATCAGGGAAAAGAGGAATAATAAAAATGGCCAAAGAAGTGCTCTCCAGGCTGCCTGTCTAACACTGATCCCAGCCCTCCCACAAGGGGTTTTTTCTCCATAAATGTTTTTTCTCCATAAACACCCACTGACTTTAAATGCCCTGCATGTGATATAAAAGTAATAACTAAAGCTCCACAAATAAAAGAGGACCAGCAGATTGTATCTGGGGGTTCTGCTGAGGAACTGGGCACGTGACACATGTACAGCCCTGCTCTCCTAAGAGCAAACATTCATCTGCTGCCCTTTAGGAGGTTGTTCATCAGGAAAGGCAGGAAAAAGAACAGAAATCAGAGTTAAAAAAGCAATGAGACACCCCTTTGAAGAAAGAAAAATAGGAGAATGGAATTAGAATGGTTGTATGGGTCAGGCAGGTGCCAGCTCTGTAATCTGGTGTTTATAAACATCTCCTCCTGGCCAACAACAAACCTTGGGAAATAGAATCTGATGTGGTTATATTTAGAACTGCAGTCCTGCAACATTCAAAGGAGACTTCTAAATGTTAAATATACCAAAGATTAAATGATATTGAAGCCTACTGAAGTTTTTTAAGGGATTTATTTTAAGAACTGGACAAGCAACAGAAAGATGGCTGAATACAAAAAGTGACATTATTGTTTAGTTAAGGGAAAATGTAAGCTGAAAACAAATTTTGTGATACAGATATCAACAACTGGAAATACTTAGGAAGAAATTCTTCCCTGTGAGGGTGGGGAGGCCCTGGCACAGGGTGCCCAGAGCAGCTCATCCCAAAGCAGGGAAGAACTCAGCACGTGGAGCAACAGGCAAAGGGAAGCCAAGCCAGCCCTGTGTGATTTGTGACTTCCCCCTGAAGAGCAGGGCAGGAGCAGCTCCAATCTCTGCTCTGTGTGAGCAGGAACAGCACCCCAGGGAATGGCTATGGGAGGTTTAGGATGGGTTTAGGAGAAGGTTTTTCCCCCAGAAGGTGATGGCACTGCCCAGGCTCCCCAGGGAATGGGCACAGCCAGAGCTCCAGGAGGGTCTGGACACAGCTCAGGCATCAGGGTGGGGTTCTTGGGGCTGTGCACAGCCAGGAGCTGGACTCCATGATCTTTGTGGGTCCCTTCCAACTTAGGAACACTCAAAGTTCCAAATATTTACACTGAAGAAAAGGAGAAGACTCTCTGAGCTCCTCCTCTGTGGCAAGAGATGAAACTGTGAGATTTGAACTGTGTACAGCAGTGACAGAGCATCCAAGTGGCAAAGTTTAACACATCTCTTTAAAACAGATAAAACTCCAGTGGCCTCACTTTGCTCAGACTGAGATCTTTGTTTCTTCCTCAGTCTTGACCCTTTCACTGATTCCTTCACCACAGACAGAGATTGCAGCAGGAGCAGCTGATAAACTGCACTGGCATTTCCCAGTGGTCTCTGGAACATTTTGAAGTGGTCTGTGACATAGTGAGAAGATGCCAAATTTTCTCTCTTTTCAATCTGTCAGATGATATTGGAACAGAAGCACAAATTCCTGACTTCAGCTGATTTGTTCAGATTAGAAAACATGTGTGACTACAAGGGAGGTGTCCACATTCTAATGGACACCAGGCTGCAAAGCAACCAGTGGGAAAAATAAAGAAATGCTGGCTTTTTCTACCCTAAACATCTCAGAGAAAATAGAGATGAACTTCACTGAGCTGTGAAATGAACTGGGTGCATTGCTGAAATTCTTTCACACAGGAGATGGCCAGTTGTCACCACTCAGCCAGTGAAAACAGGGACCTCACGACCCCTTCTCTGCCACACTGTGCTCAAATCCTGCTCAGAACCTGCACACATCCAGCTCTCCCTGCACCTGCACTGCCAGGACTGTGTAGATCTTGAATAAATCTCTTACCTTCTTCAAAACTGATAACCAGAAACACTTGCAGACTGCTTGAGGCTGCTTTCTGACTGGGCTTACATTTTACATCCCCACTGGGTCAGGTTCTGACAATTACCATCACATAATTCTCCACAGGCTTCACTTAAGTTGATGGTTCTATTTCACCTCCTCATGAGTGGCAGCTCTTTATGGCTCTAGGTGAAAAGAGAGTTTTCCCTGGATTATCAGAGAGCAGTTTTGCTCTGTTTCACTCACTCTGTTGTTTTGTAGACATCAGAGTAGAGCCCAGCTTTCTGGTATTTCTTCTTTGGGGGTCGAGGGGCTTTCTTCTCACGCTGGGTTAGAGGAGGCAGAGGCTGCTCAGGGGTTTCAGGTTCAGGTGGTTTCCCAAGGGCCTCATGTGGACTGGGAGGTTCAGCTACTGTCTCTGAGAAACTGGAAGAAAAAGTAGAGATAAAAAAATCACCTTCCCATTAAGATCATCTCACAGTATTTCATTATTCCTCTCTTGAATCTGGTCAGCTAAAAAAGTCAATTTTTCGGAATTTCTGGGTGACTCAACTACTTAAAAAAATACTTAATGAGCATGATTGTCACGTTCATATTTTCTGAAAAATCCCTTTACCCAAGATTTTTCTCCTGAGAAGCCTCAGAGAAAAAAGGAAACAATATTTTCTCATTTGTTTCTCCTGTGTGTTGCTGCTTTGGAATGTGGCTAAAAATTATTTATCCAACAGGTAATTGTTTCATTAGTTTCATGTGAATTGTTTTGACTTATTAGCCAGTCAGGGTCAAGCTGTGTCACACTCTGGAGAGAGAGTCACAAGTTTCATTATTATCTTTTTAACCTTCTGCAAATATCCTTTCTGTATTCTTTAGTTTAGTTTAGTATTCTTTAATATCATATAGGATCATAAAATAATAAATTAGCCTTCTGAAAACATGGAGTCAGATTCATCATTCCTCCCTGCCACAAACACAATACATGATCAAGTGGGGGTTAAGCACAATCATAAGAAAAGTATGATTCTTTTTGTGATATTATTATTACAAAAAGAATGTTGTTTGTACTGCTAATGTTTATCCTTGGAGCCTCAGCTGAGTAATTCAGAAGGCAGCTCTTGCTCTCTGCTTTTGCACTCCAAAAGCAGCACGTGGTAACCCTTTCCTGAGCCTCCAGGAGAGCCACAGAGCAGCACACAGCACCCATTTCTGCAGAGGAAACTCCTGACAGGGTTTGTTTATTGATGGCTTTGGGGATGAGTGTGAGATGATGAGATCAGAGAGAGATTTTTGGTGTGTGCCTTCAGCAGTGACTGCACAGGTGCAGCCCTTAACTCCTCCTTGCTGCTTTAGCTTTATTCTTTATCTGCTGTGCATCACCTGCCATCCTGTGCTGCCTGCATTTGTGAGCAGATTCCATGGCACACACCACTCCCCAGGGCTCCTCATTCCACACAGGATGAGGAACAATCTGTGGCACCTCACCAGTTACCAACTCCTTAAATATATCCTTCACCAGCACAAGTACAGAAGCAACCCTTTTAGATCACCTGAGATTCTCACTTCTCATTTTCTGGGCTGTTTTCAGTACCTGGGGAAGGACTGGACACACCTAGGGCTCACATGTTGCTGTGGCAGCAGCTCTCTGGTGACAGAGAGCAGGCACAGACTTTCCCAGGCATTTTCCTGGGAAAGCTGTGAGAAAGCTCAGAGAAAGAATTAAAAGAATTCTCATCATCACTCACTACACCTGTTGCTAGACACATGTGGGATGTGTTAGGGAGATCTGTTCACCAAGGAGCAGTTTCTTCATTAGACACTACTAGTAGTGTTTGGTTAGTTAACAAATTAGGTCAAAGCTGTATCAGACTGTTTAGAAGAAGCCATAAGTTTCTTAAAAATATGGTATAATATAGTACAGAAGAATTAAACAATACTCAATGCTAATTATTACCTGGCTGGGGGCCTGCTCAGAGCAAGAATTAAAAGAATTCTCATCATCACTCACTACACCTGTTGCTAGACACATGTGGGATGTGTTAAGGAGATTTCTTTAGCAAGAAGCAGTTTCTTCATTAGACACTAGTAGTAGTGACTCACTACACCTGTTGCTAGACACATGTGGGATGTGTTAGGGAGATCTGTTCACCAAGGAGCAGTTTCTTCATTAGACACTACTAGTAGTGTTTGGTTAGTTAACAAATTAGGTCAAAGCTGTATCAGACTGTTTAGAAGAAGCCATAAGTTTCTTAAAAATATGGTATAATATAGTACAGAAGAATTAAACAATACTCAATGCTAATTATTACCTGGCTGGGGGCCTGCTCAGAGCAAGAATTAAAAGAATTCTCATCATCACTCACTACACCTGTTGCTAGACACATGTGGGATGTGTTAAGGAGATTTCTTTAGCAAGGAGTAGTTTCTTCATTAGACACTAGTAGTAGTGGTTTGGTTAGTTAACAAATTAGGTCAAAGCTGCATCAGACTGTCTAGAAGAAGTCACAAGTTTCTTAAAAATACAGTATTATATAGTGTAGTGTCACCATGATATTTTCTGAAAAATCCTCTTGCCAGGATTTTCTCCTGAGAAGCTGAGGAGCCTCAGGAGAGAAATGCAAACAATAACTATCTGCTGCTGTGGAATGCAACAGGTGCAACTTCCATTGCTCCATGTGGATTGTTTTCACTTGATGACCAATCACAGCCACCTGTGCCGAGGCTGTGAGCAGTCACAAGATTTTGTTATGATATCATTCCTTTTCTTTCTAGCCTTCTGATGGATCCTTTTCTCTCTATTCTTTTTAGTATAGTTTTAATATAGCATTTTAATGTAATATAGTATCATAATATAACAAATCAGCCTTCTGAAACATGGAGTCAAGATTCTCATCTCTTCCCTCGTCCTGGCACCCTCAAACACAACCAGAGTATAGAAGAATAAACAAGAGTCAATGCTAATTATTACCTGGCTGGGGCCTGCTACCACAAAGAGTAACCCCGAGTAGACCACAACTGGTTCCCTCTACACTGAGTTCCCTCCCAAAATCAAGCAGAAGTTCCCCTCAATGACTAAAACATTCTAAAACCAACTGAGGTACAAAACTGCAAGAAAATCACCTCTTACTGCTCTCCTGCTCATCCTCAGGCAAAGACTTGTGCCTCTTCCTGGCCTGCTCCTCGGGCAGCCACCTCTTCCTCTTCCAGCCTTTGCGGTGCTCGGGGTCGAGGCTGACGCTCTGCACCACGGCTTCGATCACGTCGGTGATGGTGTCCGGCCCCAGCTGCAGGGGGCTGCTGCTCTGCTGCCTGTCCTGCAGCTCCTGGCTCACCATCCTGGCCGCCTGCAGGGCCTGCATGGACACCACGGCCTGCAGCGGGTACTTGCGCGGCCGCCCCGGCCGCCGCTTCACGAAGTTGTTCCCCGTCCTCGACTGCCTCTGCAGCTTTTTGGCTTTCAGGATTTTGTTGACGTGGTCCAGATTTTTTTTTGTCGCCAGGATTTTGTCGTAATTGCACATTTTCCTCGCTTGCCTCTGCATGGCCTCCACCACGCTCCTCTTGAGGTGCCTGGGCGAGTAGCTGCCGGGCAGGCGCTCCTGCAGCAGGGGGACGCCCTCGCCGCTGGCATCCTGCGGGTCCTGCTTGCCCAGGGCCCGCTCCCGCGAGCGGCTGCGCGCAGGGCTGGACGACGGCGGGCCGCCCATGACGCCGTCCAGGCTCTTGTCCGGCGGGGGAGGCCCGTCCTGCTGGGCCATGCGCTGCAGCAGCGCGTCCACCGCGTCCTCGGCCGCCGGGGCCAGGCGGGCGCCGCGCGCGGGC
>JAGGNK010003447.1:159897-194457 GCA_017590115.1 Montifringilla adamsi | reverse complement strand
ATATAATAGATAATATATTGTATACTGTATATTATATAAAATATATCATACATATTGTATAGTGCATAGTATATAGTATATCACTATATATTATATAATGTAATAATATATAATAATGATATATAATAATATATAATAATAATAATGATATATTATAATAATAATAATATCATTCTCAGTGTATAACTCTAAACTCCATACACACTGCTAGCTACAGCTTTCCCATTTTGGGCAGACACAATTCCTCTCCAGACCTGGGAATCAAGGACACCTCTGCCTCAAGAAATGTAAATAAAAGTGAGCTGGGGGGAGCAAACTGGGGGTAAATGACTCTATTACCTGAAGCTGTACCTTTCAGAGTACACCATTTGGAGGAGAAAGAGTCAGGAAAACATTTTAAAAATCCTCCTCTGGACAATGCTCTTGCTGGTGACACAGGACAAGAGCAGCCTCCTGCTGTGAGCTGGACATCCCAACAACTGCAAGACAGCTGGAAGGATTTACACTTCCAGCCCTGCATTTCAGATGAAATAATAAAGATAAATTCCCCTTTGTTTTCTCCCGGCCTTTAGAGGCACGTGGGGATGGAGCTGGGGCTCCTCACCTGCTCAGGGAGCCTCAAGCAGCACCACATCCCACGGGACCTGCTCCAAAGGGCTGGGGCACTGCAGGCTCTGCTCTGGGGCAGCTGCAGCTCCTCTCTGACAAACCCCGGAACCCACACACATTCCACAGGCAGGGAAAACACAGCAAGCACTGATCTGCTCGGCTGCACCATCACCTCGCTGGCTTTGAAGTTGATAAATTTGTGATTCATGTCATTCCAATGCTCCTGCACAAAGCACTGCTCACTTTAACACTTCCTATTCCCACTTGCAACAACTGCAGCTGCCCCTTTTCAAGGGAGAGAGGGCAAGAAAGGGATTGAGACAGAGGAAAAAGGAAGATTCCTTTCCCACTGCAAAGGACTTTCTGCAGCACAGGCTGGATGGAGCATCTGTTGTAAACATCTGTTTAAAGCAGGGAGGAAATGGCACTTTTGGCACATCCTTCCTACATGGAAACCATAGCTAGCTTCAAGTACCAATCCCAGGGATTTATTACATATTTGCAGTCAGTTTGGGAGTCTGAGAAATGTCTGAATTCTGGTAATGAGAGTGTTTCTGCAACTGAGCTTCTTACAAAATGGGTCAACCTGCTGGGTTTTCTTCTGTCCAGTCCCACGGGAGCTCCCATTCCATTTTTACAGAATGACAGAATGGTTTGGGCTGAAAGGAACCTTAAAGACCATCTTGTTCCACCCAGGATTCTCACATGTGAGCTCCCAGGGAAGCTCACATTCCATTTTTACAGAATCACAACACCTTTGGGTTGGAAGGGACCATTTCTGACCTGGCTTGGGGCATTCCCTGATGGCTGAGATGAACCACGTGTCACCTTCCATCACCTTGGCAGAATTCTGACATGTGAGCTCCCAGGTAAGCTCAGATTCCATTCCTACAGAATCACAGCACGGTTTGGGTTGGAAGGGACCATTTCTGACCTGGCTTGGGGCATTCACTGATGGTTGGGTGAGCCATGTGCCACCCTCCATCACCTCGGCAGGATTCTCACATTCCATTTTTACAGAATCACAACATCTTTGGGTTGGAAGGGACCATTTCTGACCTGGCTTGGGGCATTCACTGATGGTTGGGTGAGCCATGTGCCACCCTCCATCACCTTGGCAGGATTCTCACACATCAGCAAGAAAAGCCCACAGCACAGCCTGGCCTGACCCCCCTGTGACCTGCCCAGGGCCAAGAACCCTCTGCCTCCAGAGCAGGGCCAGAGTCAGGCTCTTGCCCAGGGAGGAATTCATTTATTCCTCTAATCCACTGATGAACTGTAATGTCACAGGTCTGGATTAAAGCCCTGAGCTCCACCAGGCCTAACTTAACCTGGTGAGACACCAAACCCAACCCTGCCACAGCTGTGCTGCTGCTTCTCTGAGTACCTCAAATCTCCCTGTTCTACAACCCAACCCACAGCCCTTGTACCCCAAAAATGTCACTGAAAAACTGAGTGGAAAAACTCAATATCACCATGAGCTGAAGCTCTCACAGCCATGCTGTCCCAAAATATCAGTGGAAAAAGTCAGGATCACCAAGAGCTGAAGCTCTCACAGCCGTGCTGTGTCTCAGCACAGCTCTGAGCACTCAGGGATCCCCAAACCCAGCCCCCTGAGCAGGACTTGCCTGGAGAAGAAGTGCTCTCTGATGTGGATCTCTTCCTGGAAGGGCTGCAGTTTGTGCTCTCTGACTGCCTCTGGGAGGGCTTCTCCTGGCTTGGCAAAGTGCCTGCAAGGCAGAAAAAACATCATTTCAGTCTAAAGGTTTAAATTCAGGTTACTCTGAACACCTGTGTGCTCCCAGAATGAAGGGGAAGGATGGAAAGAAACAGAAAGCAGGGATTGCACACAGGATAGAGGCAGAGGTAAACAAGTCATGAGTAAAGACATGTAAATATTAACCACCAGAATGAGCTTGGATGTGAGAAAACGAAAGAAAAAAGAAAGGGAAAGGAAAGGAAAGGAAAGGAAAGGAAAGGAAAGGAAAGGAAAGGGAATCCCCCACATATTCCTACTCTCAAGTGAATCCAAACTCCTTGATTTTCAGAAGGGTTTGGAAAAGACCTCTGCAGATTACCAAGACCAACCACCCTGCCCAAAACAGGGTCAGCTTGCTCAGGGCCACCACATTCTGCTGGGTTTTTCACATCTCCAGTGACACAGATTCTCTGATCTGCAATTCCCTCACCCTCACTGTGACCACTGTTTTCTTCTGCACAAACAGAATTCCCTCAACTCCAGTGGCTCTCCTGCTCCTGGGCACCACCAGGACCAGTTTCACTCCTTTTCCTTCATTCCCTCCCAGATGGAACATGGACACATTGGGAAAGCTCCCTTTGTGCATCCTCTGCTCCAGGCTCGACAATCCCAGTTCTCCCAGTTGCTCTGGGTGAGCAATCCCAGTTCTCCCAGCCCCTCTGGATTATTGATCCAGCTCTCCCAAACTCTCTGGATGACTGATCCAGCTCTTCCAGACCCTCTGGAGGAGCAATCCAAGTTCTCCAAGCTCTCTGGATGAGCAATCCCAGCTCTCCCAGATCCTCTGGATGACAGATCCAGCTCTCCCAGTCCCTCTGGATTATTGATCCAGCTCTCCCAGCCCCTCTGGATTATTGATCCAGCTCTCCCAGTCCCTCTGGATGACAGATCCAGCTCTCCAGTCCCTCTGGATGGCTGATCCAGCTCTCCCAGTCCCTCTGGATCATTGATCCAGCTCTTCCAGCCCCTCTGGATGACAGAGGCTCCCACCCCCTGGTAATTCCTCACTGCAGCATGCCCATGTCTCTCCTGGCCTGGGCAGCCCAGAGCAGACACAGCACTCCAGGTGTGCCCTCTCCAAGGTGGAGAAGAAAGGAATCACATCCCCCTGGTGATGATCTCCATTCCCCAGCCCCTGTGCTGCTCCTCAGAGAGCCTCTCCAGCCCCTCCTGGCACTGCTGGTCCCTGAGTGAGCTGGCACTGTCCCCAGTGTCCCTGTCAGCCCATGCAGGGCACTGGGAAGGAGGTGAAGCACTGAGTGGCTTTGTGCTGCTGATGCCATCCCTCTGTGCTGGAAGGTGCTTTTTCATCCAGGAAAAGCATTCCCTTCCCCTCCTTGGGCAGAACTGCTCACCAGGAACTGCAGAAAGGTGAAAAGCCAAAAAGAAAATTCCCAAGATTTTAAAATTCTTGACATTTCTCCTTTGCTGTGTTGTTTTTCCTTTACAAGATCCTGTCACAATAAAAAAAAAAAAAACCACAAATATTCCTGCTCCAGTCCATCATGGCAAATCTGTTAAAGCCCTGGGGCCTAAACAAGCACAGGATTTGAGGCACCTGCAGAACACATTTCCCTCTGTTCTGAGCACACAGGGCTTGCTGGGACTTGCAAAATCCTTGCATGATGTCAGCAGGCAGCAGGAAGCACAATTACCATTCCTTGAGTTAAAACCAATTTTAGAAAGATCCAGGAATTCCACAACTGCTGCAGGGTGAAGGGACAGGTCAGCTCTGCTGAGAACACAGTTATTTGTTTCCCTTTTTACACGTAAATATTTTCTTACAGTGAACTGCTTTATTTTCCTAAAATTTCAACTTTTAGAGAATCCCAATTACTCTTAAAAGCAAAGGCTGTGGGAGTCATGAAAATGTCATAGAAAAACCTGGTATTGCAGTTAGGAAAATGCTGAGATATTAAAAACTCTGATCAGTATAAAACCCCAGATAAGCAAAAAATGCACACGGTAGTGCAAGAGGAGGATGTGCATATCCTGAAAATATCTAAAAGACAAAATCCAGGATGAAAAAAACCAGATTTTTGCCATTTCTCTTCAAAATATGGTACAGTAATAAATATTATATATTCATTATTATACCATATTTTGGTGTATCGTTGATTATTGTTTATATCCCTCCCTTCCTCAAAGAACCCTCCAAAAGGTAACAGCAGGACACTGAAGTTCTGACAAAATTCCTGCCCTGCCCATGGCCTCAATGCCTCAAGGGAAACCCCAAGGTGTGTGATGATGGGAGAATCCTTGAAAGCACCAAACTGATGCACCACAATCTCTGGGGAAATCTCCCTTTAGATCCTCTCCTGCCAAAAGTTTGGATTTTTTAAAAAATCATGGGCACTCTTAGCTCCTGATGACTGCTGGAGGGAAGGAACAACAGCACTTTTGCAAGGATTCCAACCTCTAGAGCTGAGCTGAGCTGAGCTGGGCTGGGCTGGGCTGGGCTGAGCTGAGCTGGGCTGGGCTGAGCTGAGCTGAGCTGGGCTGGGCTGAGCTGAGCTGAGCTGGGCTGGGCTGAGCTGAGCTGAGCTGGGCTGGGCTGAGCTGAGCTGAGCTGGGCTGGGCTGAGCTGAGCTGAGCTGGGCTGGGCTGAGCTGAGCTGAGCTGGGCTGGGCTGAGCTGAGCTGAGCTGGGCTGGGCTGAGCTGAGCTGAGCTGGGCTGGGCTGAGCTGAGCTGAGCTGGGCTGGGCTGAGCTGAGCTGAGCTGGGCTGGGCTGAGCTGAGCTGAGCTGGGCTGGGCTGAGCTGAGCTGAGCTGGGCTGGGCTGAGCTGAGCTGAGCTGGGCTGGGCTGAGCTGAGCTGAGCTGGGCTGGGCTGAGCTGAGCTGAGCTGGGCTGGGCTGAGCTGAGCTGAGCTGGGCTGGGCTGAGCTGAGCTGAGCTGGGCTGGGCTGAGCTGAGCTGAGCTGGGCTGGGCTGAGCTGAGCTGAGCTGGGCTGGGCTGAGCTGAGCTGAGCTGGGCTGGGCTGAGCTGAGCTGAGCTGGGCTGGGCTGAGCTGAGCTGAGCTGGGCTGGGCTGAGCTGAGCTGGGCTGGGCTGAGCTGGGCTGGGCTGAGGCACTGCTCAGGTGCTCAGCACCTGTCCTGGGTTCCAGCTCGGACAGAGTGAATTTGTCCCAGTGGTGCCTCAGGGTTTAGTTTTTGTGTTTTTCAGGCTCTGTGCTGCTTTAGTGGCTGGGTCTGGGTTTCATGTCAGGGCATGGTGAGCTCTGCACAGAGCAGGACACAAAACAATTCCTGCTCCAGCTGGGGACCAGGAACAAATGATCCAAATCTCAGCCCAAGAGCACAAGCAGCGTGGGCTGGAGAGAGAAAACAACAAAAATGGGACTGCATGGGCTAAAGCTGGAATTAAACAATTAACTCCAATATGCTAATGAACCAAAACTTACAAAAAGTGTGACCAGTTGTCCATTTTTGTGACCATTTTGGGTTGTGCTGCCCAAGGTGGATTTATTGAGACCTCCTATTAAATCCTTACTTTATTCTTTAACTCTGTCTAGTCCCTGCTCTAGGTCAGCCTCCACAAGGCACCACCAGTGCCTGGTTCAGGGGAAGGATGATGTTGGATGGTGCCCAGCACTCTCCAGGGTCCCCTGCTCTGTCCTTTTTATGACAATTATTACTACTGTCATTAATATTATTATTATAATATATAGTTTTATTTTAATTATTAAAGATTCTTATCTTAACCCAAGAGTTTCACTTTATTCTGACCCTCTGCCCACCCACCCCTCTGGGTTCAGGGAGCTGCTGTAGCAGGTCTGTCCTTCCAGGGTGACTTTTCCTCCTGAGGAACTCCAAAATGCATTGAATTTAAAAAAGTCTACATTAACCAAGTACTCTGGGAGCTGGGATTGAAAATAGAAATTAAACAGAGGGAGTTAAGTGGGGAATGGACTGTAATTCATAACAGGGGAAAATACAAGGAGAAGGTTTTGGAGGCGGCAGGGATGGCACTGCTGGCAGGAGGTGGCACATCCCGGGGACAGGGGGTGGGACAGGGGTGGCACATCCCAGCCACAGGGGATGGGACAGGGGGTGGCACATCCCAGGGACAGGGGGTGGCACATCCCAGCAGACAGGGGGTGGCACATCCCGGGGGGCAGGGGTGGCACATCCCGCGGACAGGGGTGGCACATCCCGGGGCCTGTCACCGCAGTGTCCCGGGGACTGTCACCGCCGGTGCTCCGGAACCCCAGACCCGCGAGGGGACCCTGTGTGACGCCCCCCGCCCCACCGGGACGCAGCAGAGGAGCGGCGGGGCCGCCAGGGGGCGCTGCTGCCCGCCGGTCCCGCGGCCCCGGGGCGGGAACGGGAACGGCCGGGACCCCTCGGACAGGGACGGACACAGGGACAGGGACCCCTCGGGACAGGGACCCCTCGGACAGGGACGGACACAGGGACAGGGACCCCTCGGAACGGGATGGACACAGGGACCGGGACCCCTTGGGACAGGGACCGGGAACTCTCGGGCAGGGACGGACACAGGAACAGGGACAGGGATGAACACAGGGACCGGAACAGGGACCGGGACCCCTCGGGACAGGGACCGGGACCGGCACAGGGATCCCTCGGGACAGGGACGGACACAGGGACAGGGAACCCTCGGGACAGGGACTGCCACACGGTCTGGCACTGCCCGGGTCACCCCAGGAGCACACACGGCCGTGCCCGGTGACACCGGCGATGCCACGGGAAGGGACAGATCCAAAGGGATGCCACCCCCAGCACACGGCCGATCCCGTTCCCTCCCTGCCTCCGGACTGCCAGCACTGCAAGCGAACACACCGAGGCCACAGGAACTGTGAGCAGCACACCAAGGCTGGCTAAGATATGGCATCAATTATTCAAAAGAACTCTGCTGGAAAGCTGCAGGAGCTCAGGAACAACTTGGGATGAACGGAGAGCAGAGTCCTACAAAACTCCCCTGGAGAAAACAGCAGAGCCTGGAGTGGACAAAACACCCGTGGACAGAACACCCCTGGACAGAACACCCCTGGACAGAACACCAGAGCCTGGAGTGGACAAAACACCCGTGGAGAAAACAGCAGAGCCTGGAGTGGACAAAACACCCCTGGACAGAACACCCCTGGACAAAACACCAGAGCCTAATGTGGACAAAACACCGGTGGACAAAACTCCCCTGGACAGAACACCAGAGCCTGGAGTGGACAAAACAACCCTGGACAGAACACCCCTGGACAAAACAACCCTGGACAGAACTGCCCTGGACAGAACATCAGAGCCTGGTGTGGACAGAACTGCTGTGGCTGTGCCAAGGTCACACCACAGCTCCAGAGTGGGAGCTTCCACCTGTGCTTCACCTCCTGGGAAGCTCTGACCTCCTCGGGAGTCCTGTCTGCACAAACAGCCAGCACAACCCTCCTCTAACACAACTCAGACGTGGGTAAAGCCCTGCCAATATCTGCCAATATCATAAAAAGAATTTGTTCAACCAGTTAGGCCAGGTTTATGTTCAAAATGTGGAGGTGAGGTAGATTTTCCACATGGAATACTCTGAAATAAAGCACCACAAACATTCCCTGGGGATCCCAAAGACCCATTCTGGATGGGTTCCCTGATGCTGACCCCTGACTGCTTATTCCAAGTCTCTGATCCAGCACCAGCACGCACCCAAACTGCATCTGCTTTTATAAATAAATAATCTTTGATGCACCAAAGGTTTTCTCTCCATCTGTGCCTTTCCTTTAATCTTTAATCCATGGTCATGGATTCAGAATCACCATTTGGCACTGTGGCTAAAACCAAAACACCCCAAACACAACATGCAAACTGACATGGATCTAAAACCCCAAATCTGGCATTTCTCTTTTCTGGGGCTTTTTACCAGACGTGGTTTAAGTCTTCTGAGTGTTGTGGGGTTCCTTGGGAATGAGCTGGACCCCAATCCAAATGCCAGCCTCACAAAATATCCATGTTCCAGGTGGGAATGCACTGCCTGGAAGTGACAGCCCAGCCTGAGGAACCACTCCAACTTCCTGGGGCAGGGAGCAGGCAGAGCCTCCACAAAAAGCATCTCTGCTCTCCCCCTCCTTGGGTTATTCCTCACACAAACCCAGGCCAGATCATTCACTCCAATCATCTCCCAATTCCCAGAGCTGCTCAGGTTCCCACAACCAATTCCCTCCTCAGAGCCAAATTTAAGTGACCCAGCACTTGGAACTTCTCTTTCCATCACTGCAGGAGAAGCAATCTCATGGTTCTGCTGCCTTCTCCACACTCCACTCACCACCTCAAGTCATTTCAGTACCAGCACAAAGAAATATGAATTTGTCAAAGATCCAGCTGGGCTTAAAATAAAGAAGGAAAACATAAACCCCCCCAAATCAAGAGAAAATCCCTGTGCACACACAGGTGTGCTGAGCAGAGGAGGTGGCAGGAGGCACCACAGCAGGAGCATCCCATGGGAAGGAGCAAGATGAGAGCCAGGAATGTGAGGAGGGATTTTTCAGTCCTGGCAGCTGGTTCTTGCTCTGTGAAATATTAGTCACAAGTGGCTTTGGACAGTGATTTAGACTTCAAGGGAGAATGTAGGCAAGAAGGGAAGGGAGAAGCAGCTCAGGCTTCCCTCACACACTGGAAGCAGGCAGGAGCACAAGCTGCACTTGCCCTTTGCAGGTTATCTTTTCTTTTCCTTAATATTATGCAAATGACAAGCTCCTGTTCCTGCTCCTCCTGTTCCAGTATTGCTTGAGGCTGAAAGATGAATTTCCCAACTATGAATAAATCCAAAATTTCTAGGTTTGGTCTCAGGCATCCCCAGCATCAACCCCAGCAGTTCTGAGGTGTTGCAAGAGGCCTCGAGGCAGGGATTGAAAGCTCTGTTGTAGCAGAGATTGTCAAATTACCAAAACAGAGTTACAAAAGGAATAGGAAACATTTTCTTAAATGGAAACATTATTCACAACAGCAGCAGCAACAGGTGGTCTGAACCTAAGCAACCAAACTTCCAACAGAAACGCGGCTTTGAAAATATCAAAAAATGGTGAGAAACTTTCCCTCATTTCTCCGGAAAAGTAAAATTGCATGGAAAAAGCAAAGACCTCTGCACGAGAAAGCAAGAGGAGTCTGTGGGGAGGAAGGACAGAGTGCCATGGGTGGCTCTGGGGGAGCTCCCCTGTCAGTCTGTGCTGGCACTGCAGCAACAGAGCCTGAGGACAGGGGCAAGGCTGGACACCCCTGCAGAGCCAAAACCTCACCTGGCCCCTGCTCCAGCTGTGCTTGGTACAACAGAACCCATCAAAACTCATGGAAAGGCCGAGCTCCCTTACCTGACAGTGGCTGCAGGGCCTTCTCCAGGGAAGAAGGCAGGGGCTCCTTGCGGAGGGGCCGGCCCAGCGCCGCGTCCTGCCCGCCGAACAGCCCAGGGCTCTCGGGTAACTTTTTCCGTCCGTTGGTGCTGGCAGAGTTGCTGACTCTGCAGCTGCCTATTGCACTTGTGAAAAGGTTTGTGTGTTCGTCGCTGCTGGCTGGCTCTGAGCTGGGAGTGAATCCCCCCAGGGACAGAGCTGGGGAGTTTTCAGAGCAGTCTATCTGCAGAGGTGTCTGCAAGCCCAGCGCCAAGGAATTGGACTCCGAAGGCTCTCTCCTGACCCACTGCTCGTCTCTGCTCAGCAAACCCTTGGAAGGTGACAGGTGAGGACAAGCCATGTGGCATCTGTGTTTCTCTTTGTGTTTGTACCTATCCCCAACAGCCTCCTTCCCAAACCTGTAGCGCTTCAAGGACTCCAGAACCGTTCTGGAGGAGCTGTTGGCCGCGATGGTGTCCATGGAAACCTGGGGCTGCTCGGAGGAGCGGTGCTCCCGGTGCTTGTGGCGGTGCCTGTGCTTGTGTTCCAGCATCCAGCCGTAGGCCATCTCGGGGGGGACGCTGGGGTACGTGCTCATGGACAGCAGAGGAGTCCTGCTGGTGGTGAGGAAAGCTTCCTGGCGCAAGAGTTTATGCTTCTTCTTGTGGTATTTGGTGGGGTTGAGAAGCAGGTGGCCTGTATGCATGTAGGAAGGTGGGGGTAGGGGGGTAGTGAAAGAAGGAGAGGGTGGAGGAGGGTAAAGAGTTGGAGGGTACCTTCCATAATAACCTAATCCTATGGGAGCAGCTGCCAGGGGAGAAGGGGAGTAAGGCATGCCATAGGAGGGGTAGAACCCGGTGCTGGACAGGGGGAAGCTCAGGCTATGCATGAAAGGCATTTCTGCCATAGCTTCCCGCATTTTTGGAGGCCTGCCTCTCTTTTTCTTTAAATCAGGTTTTCTAATGTAGTGCAAAGGATCTAAAGGAAAAGTAGGGTGGGTGTAGAAACTATTGAAATTTATCCTAAAAATGGTAGGCAGCAAATCTCGGGGTATAAAATGGTGACTTCTGTGGGTTATTCTAATTTCACTTAACCGACTTATTAACTCCTCTAGCTCAGCGAGGAAATCAGGGTCCTGCCTCCCTCGAAGCTGAGGGTACTTCTTTTTCCTTTTTCTCTTCTGCCTCTTCATCTTGTCGTAGCTGAGGTAATCGTGGCTGCGGCGCTTGCACTTGTGTTTGTGCTTCTCCTTCAGGTTGCCGAGCACGGTGGAAGTCTCGGGCGGGATGAGGGACACGTGGTCAAACGAGTGCCTCTTTTTCTTCTGCCCACAGAACTTCTCAGCCCGGTCCGAGGTGCTGTTGTTGTCTGTGCCTATCCCACTGTCACTGGGGATGGTCTCATCGCTGTGGGACTCGCTCACGGGCGACGGCGTGGCCTCTTTGAGCGACGTCAGCTCGCTCAGGTGCGACGGGGAGTTGGGCAGCAGCGTGGGTGGGGACAACCTCCTCCTCCCCTTGGCTGCTTTCTTCATGGCCAGGGTCTGCACCACGCTGCCCTGCCTGGAGTGCAGGTGCAGGTAGGGCACCGAGCTGGGCTCGATGAAGCCCGCGTCGCTGCTCACGGGGCTCTGCCCCCCGCTCACGGCCGAGGACTGCGAGCACACCGGCGACGGCAGGATCTCCGAGGGGCTCGCTGCCGAGGGCAGCAGGTGGGGAAGGACTTGTCCTAGGGATGTACCAGGAGCTTGCTGGGCAGACTTCTCCAGAACTGTCAGGCTGGCAGCACTGCTGGCTAAAATGCCATTCAGCACAGCTTTAGGTTTCCTCCCTCTCCTTTTTCCTATGTAAATGGTTCCTTTCTTGCTGACGTTGATTTGCTGGCCTAGTTTTGAACCGAACGTGGCAGCAAGAGTTGACACGGTGTTGTGGAGCTTGGATTGCATCTTCCCTTTGGTATTTGGTTCCACTGTACTGGACAGAATCTGATTCAGGAGTTTCTTTCGCTTCAGAGTTTTCATTTTATTTATTTTTCGAATAATTGTTTTCATTAACTGTCCGTTATTTCTCTTGGCAACTTTTCTGTCTGAGTCTACTTCCAAATCACTCATGCTACAAATACTGGGGCTTTGGACTTCTTCTGGCCCTCGGAGCTGGTCCTTCCTCTCAAAGAACTCCCCGGGCCGATGCTGCTCGCTTTCAGGCCCCATCTTGCTCGAGTTCTCTGTTCCAACAAAAGGTGCCACAGACAGAATGGGTGGTTTCATTTTTATCGATGACCGGATCTGCCTTTTAGGCCTTCCTCTCTTTTTAGGAAAAGCTTGTCCTGATAAGCTTTGTTTTAGGGAGGGAATTTCGACTTCAGGCTGCAAAATTGGAGGTTCTTGCTCTTCTTTTGACTGCACTGAGAAGACTTTTGATGCTGGGATCTTGAGAGTTCTTTTGGGGGGACCTTCGAGTTCTGGCATTTCCTTGGATTTAGGTCTTCCTCTCTTGGGTTTGTATATGTCAGTTAAGAAATCATCTGACATACACAAGCTGGAGGGTTGTTTGTGAGCGCTGTAGAACTTCTGAGTTTGCTTGTCAGTCTCAGCCAGCAGTGCCAGAGACTGTCCATTAGCTTCGTTCAGCTTTGGCAACTGATGTTTGACAAATTCATGCTCCACAAATGAGGATGATCCGATGTTTTTCAGGAATTTGGCCTGCTCCAAATTACTGCTCGATAGTGCACTGTATGAAATGTTTTTAAAAAGCTCTGACCTTTCCAGTTCCAGACCCTTTGGAGGTCGGCACGTGCTTCTCGACACCACTTTAGTCCATCGTGGCTTCCTTCCTTTTCTCTTCTTTAAAGGTTTTGATTGCTGAGTGCTGCTCAGGTTTTTTGCTCCTTGGCAGGATTTCTCAGATGCAGCTATTGCACCGATCTTGAGGAACTGCTTGCTACCAAACAAGCTGGTAAAACTAACTACTGAAGGGGTGACAGTAGCGTGGATGCTCGTCTCAGCTGCCAAAATGGGCTTTTTCCCCGTGGGAGGACTTGTTCTTGAAGTTTCCACGTAAGATGCTTTTGAATCACTTAAGTCTTTCTCAGCACCTTTAAAATCAGTGCTGAGGCTGTGGTTCAATGTCCTGTTCAGACTCAGCAGGGAGCTGTCCGAGGAGAAGGGCGTTTTGCCCACGGGCTCTGAAATGCCCTCCAAGAGCTCTGCCGTGGAACTTAAGTGCAATGAGTTGGATGCCAGCTGGGAGGAGGCTGTGGAGAGGCTCCTGTTCAGGGTGGGGACAGACACAGTGGGGGAAGGAGACGGGAGATTCCCCTCTCCCACTGCACTGAACGGGGACTTGGCTGTCGACACCTCCGAGGCACCTCCTGTCCTGAAGTCTGGTGAAGTGCAATAAACTGGAGGCTGCTTCTCGTGCTTAGACATTTCATAAATCCCTTTCTCACTGGATGAGTAGGCATCCTGTGGAACACACATTCCTTCACTGAACATCTCTTTGCCTACATCAGCAATTTCTTTCCGAATTGAAAACTTGTCCAAGATGCTTTCTTTGCTCTGTCTCATAATGTGCTTCTCAAAGGTTTTGCTGGTAGTATTTTCCTTCAGTAAATCCGCAGGCTCGTGGCTTTCAAGGCTACTGAGGTTTGAATTGCAAGGAAGCTTAAAGGGCTCTGAGGAGGGCACGAGGGAGTCTGCTTTCAGAGTTCCAGAGTCCTTGTTAGCCAAACCAGCTGGGCTGCCAATCCCTGCTGGCTTCTTCCCACAGTCCTTGCTAACCAATCCCACAGGACTGCTGATTCCTGGCATCTTCCTGCCAGGGTCCTTGCTAACCAGTCCCATGGGGCTGCCAATCCCTGGCGTCTTCCTCCCAGAGTCTTTGTTAACCAGAGCTGTGCTGTTCCCACTCCCTGGCATCTTCCTTCCAGAATCCTTGTTAAGCAGACCTGTAGGACTATTTATTCCCAACAACTTCTTCCCTGCATCCTTGTTAACCAGTCCTGCTGGACTGCTGATCCCTACTGGTTTCTTGAGAGGCTCCTTGCTGGACAGGGCAGCTGGAGTGCTGATCCCTGGAAGTTTCCTCCCCACATCTTTGCTGATCAACCCAACTGCAGAGCTGGTCACTGGCTGCTTCTTTCCTGAATCCTTGTGGACTAACCCTGTTGGAGTGCTGATCCCTGGAGGCCTCTTCCCAGAGTCCTTGCTAACCAATCCAATTAAGGGGCTGATTGCTTGGGGCTTCTTCCCAGAGTCTTTGTTAACCAGTATGGCTGCGCTGCCAATCCCTAATGGCTTCTTCCCTGAGTCCTTGTTCACCAACCCAACAGCAATCCCAGAGCCTGGCAGTTTCTTCACCAAATCTTTATTAACCAACCCACTTGCAGTTATAGCTCCTGGCAGCTTCTTCCCAGAGTCTTTCACCAAACCAGATGTAGCTCCATTTCCACTTCCAGGCTTCTTCTGCTTGGTTTTGGAAGACTTGGAAGGAGGACAAGTTGCAATAAGTTGAGCCAATTTTTCTGTGACAGTTGTTGCTCCGTTAATTTCTGTTCTATCCTTTAAATCAGAATTATGGCTACTGATAAGGGTCGGAGGAGATGACTTTATATAATCTGTCATTTCAGAATGCAATGGGGAAACTTTCTTAGATAAAGGGGTTGTTTCTACTTCGATACCTTCTTCCACGTGTAACTCAACTGCTGCAACTTCTCCAGCTTTCTTGTAAGACTTGGAAGGGTCCTAAGAGTTAATAAAGAAAAAAAGTCTTTAGGAACAGGGTACAAAGTATCACTTTGAGTAACACAGTATCTTTTTATGTTTGGGTGATTAACACTTGCTCTGGTATCAGGGTTACTGTATAAACAGAAGCTTCATGATCCTATTAATTTTAAACCAAACAATAGTCATATCAGTAATTTAAATAATAAAATGTCACAATAAAATAAACACACTCAGCAAGTAAGAGTGATATTCATATTTAAAGCAAAATGTTTTAATGGTGGACAAAGCTGAGGCTTTGCTGATGTTAACAAAACCTAAACTCCCAAGTCTGGAAATACAAACCATTTAATCTGCCCCCAATTATTACAAATATCCTCCAAAAATACTGTTGATGTTTATTAATAAAAACCCACAAACAACAAAGTGCTGTGCTATTTATAGTGTGAGAGCACTTGAGGAGCTCACATGGTGCTGAGAAGTGCCCCGGCAGGGCTGGCACTGTCACCCTGTCCCTGCACAGCCCTGCTGGCAGCTCAGCCGTGTCCCCCCAGCCCCTGCACCAACAGCTTCTCCTCCCAGCACAGCACTGACAGTCAGGAAAATAAGCAAAATAAAAGAACTCAAATTATTCTGTTTGTATGGAGGGGAAGGGGGGTGATAATGCACACACGAGGAATAAATGAAACTCACACTTACTTCCAGTTCAGACCTCACCAAACATGAAATTCATTCTGTAAAGGTTAAAATCAAATCTGCAACACCCAATACCTTCATAAATCCTACTGAGGGCATCTCAATAAATTCATCTTTTATTTCGGAAGGGCATTCTTTGCACACAGTGCCCAACACATCTCTGCAGTGCAGGGGACACGTGCATGGCAATGGAAGGCTCTGAGCCCTGAGGAGATGATTCTGCCCAAGGCTCTGGTGTCCCCAGCAGCAGGAGGACATGGAAATGCTGGAGCAGGTCCAGAGGAAGCCATGAAGCTGATGAAGGGACTGAAGCCAGGCTGGGAGGGCTGGGAATGTCCAGCCTGGAGAAGAGAAGGTTGTGTGGAGACCTCAGACCTTGCAGGGCCTGAAGGGGCTCCAGGGAAGCTGGAGAGGGACTGCTCATCAGGAACTGGAGTGACAGGACAAGGGGAATGGGTTCAGACTGACAGAGAGGTTGATATATGGGAGAAATTCCTCCCTGTGAGTGTGTGAGGCCCTGGCACAGGTGCCCAGAGCAGCTGGGGCTGTCCCTGGATCCCTGGCAGTGCCCAAGGCCAGGCTGGACAGGGCTGGGAGCAGCCTGGGGCAGTGGGAGGTGTCCCTGCCATGGCTGGGGTGGAATAAGCTGGGCTTTAAGGTCCCTCCCAGCCCAAAGTCACTGTGACGCTGTGATTTCATTCCCAATTTGAAAACCTCCTGGGACCTACCAGAACAAACACTAAATATGGAGTGAAAGACATCAATGCCACAGCTCTTCATCCCTCTGCCATAAAAACTGGTATGGCAATGGCCTGGCACTTCCAGCAGCTGATCATCCTGATCCCAGAGCTGATCCCATGGATGCTGAAGGAAGGGACAGCCTGGATTCCTCTGACAGCCAATTTTGGTGCTGATCATGAAGGATTTGTTCAGTCAGCTGCACTTAACCAGGAATTTGCAGCCTGGACACTGCTGAGTGTGGTATTTTCTGAGACCCCCGTCAAAGGGAGGAAATGATGAATGTGACTTTATGTTTTTAGAAGGTTAATTTATTATTTTATGACATTACATTATATATTATATTATATTATATTATATTATATTATATTATATTATATTATATTATATTATATTATATTATATTATATTATACTAAACTATACTAAAGGATAGAGAAAGGATACAGACAGAAGGCTAAAAAGATAATAATGACAACTTTGTGACTCTCTTCAGAGCCCCTACACAGCTTGGCTGTGATTGGTCATTAAGTCAAAAACAATTCACAAGAAACTAATGAAACAACCACCTGTTGGTAAACAATCTCCAATCACATTCCAAAGCACCAAAACACAAGAGAAGCAATGAGATAATATTGTTTTCATTTTTCTCTGAGGCTTCTCAGCTTCCCAGAAGAGAAATCCTGGGCAAGGGAATTTTTCAGAAAATGTGACAGTGACAGTGGATGAGAATCAGCTGTGTGGGTAACGGGGGAGCCTCTGCAGTGAGCCCAGGCACCCCAAATCCAGGGCTGCTCCTTCCTGCAGGGATGGCACAGGGGGTTCTGGGTGCCCACCTGCAGGCCTGGCACTCACATGGAAACTCCTGAGTCAGCGTGCCACCACCCTGAGCCTGCAATCCTGGAATTCCCTGGGGCACTCTGAGTGCCAGAGAGTCACTGATGAGTATCAAAGCCTTCGAGAGCTGCATCCTCCTCCTCCTCCAGCCTGAAATTCCGACAAGAACTTTGGAAAAAAAATCTCCTTTGTTTCAAAAATCTACCTAAATACTGACTGGGGAATTCAGCTCCTCATCCCTGTATTTGCTCTCCACACTTTTTCCTTTTTTTTTTTCTGCTCCTCCTGGGTGCTCTGCCACCCTCTGGGTTCTGTGGTGCCCTCACACAGCCACTGCTGGGCATCCAACACCTCTTGGCAAGCTCTGCTTCTCCCTGCTCGCCTCCATTTCCAAACAAAGAGCTTGGAAGTTTGAGTAGACAATTAAATAATAAATACATAACTAACAAAACCCTTCCAAACACCAGCTTTGATCTGAGCAAGATGCCAGGATTCTGAAAACAAGACTTTAGCATCAAACACAGATCCTTTGAAAGCTGAAGGCGTGTGCCCTGGAAAGCTTCTTTCTCATCTAAGGGTGAGTGAGGTTTCCAAGCACACTGAAAATTATTTCAAAGAAAATGAAAAGGAAAACAGGAAGCATCTAGTGAGATGTCAGACAAGAAGTCAAAAAAGTCTGTCATTTTTTTCAGCATTTTTAAACCTAAAATTCTTATATGGGATTTTTTTCCCCCCATAAATCTATTTAATAACCAGCATGATTAACAGAAACATTTTGGAGGGAAATTTTGAAGGACAAAATTTCATCCAGTAACTTCTAACAGAACCATCTTGAGATGTTTCCTTTGGAGCAGGTTGCAGTGGCTGCAGAAACATTTTAAAAATTCCCAATATCAGCCAGAGTCAAAGCTTCTTCTTGCAATTCTGTATCATTAAAAATTTCAGATTTTTGGTCGAAGTGAATAGCAGGTAGTGCTGCCACTAAGGAGGAGTAAGGGTATGGCAGACACCAAAATCAAACTGCAATCATGCACAGCCCCAAACTTCAGGAATAAAAAGGACATTTTCTGTGCAGAGGCAACAGCGGAAGAACTGAACTCCGCTGCTCCTTTACGGAGGGAATCAGGTAAAACCTTCAGCCACAGCAGCACAACTCTCCCAGCACACAGACCCTGCCCTGGACACCCCCAGGGAAACACCCCTGGAACAAACCCCAAAATACCCCCAGGACACCCCTGGAACAAATCACAGAACACCTCCAGGACACCCCTGGAACAAATCCCAGGACACACCTTGGGATACACCTCCAGGACACCCTGTACAGGACACCCCCTCCAGGACACACCCCACAGTGTCACAGTCTGTGGCCACGGGGTCAGGCTGACCCCCAGCCCAGCCCTACTCACACACTGGGAAACTTCCCTGGAAACATCCAGATCCCAGCAGGGCAGGGACAGCAGCCAGCACTGTCACCTGCACAGGGGACAGGAATGACCAATGACCCCCAGCTCTTCTATTCACACACTCAGTGACCTCCAGATCCCAGCAGGGCAGGGACAGCAGCCAGCACTGTCACCTGCATTGGGGACAGGAATGACCAGTGACCCCCAGCCCAGCTCTGTTCACACACAGCAACCTCCAGATCCCAGCAGGGCAGGGACAGCAGCCAGCACTGTCACCTGCACAGGGGACAGCAATGACCAGTGATCTCCAGCTCTCCTATTCACATGCTCAGCAACCTCCTCTGGGAACCTCCAGGTCCCAGCTGGGAGCAGCCAGCACTGTCACCTGCACAGGGGACAGGAATGACCAGTGACCCCCAGCCCAGCTCTGCTCACACACAGCACCCTCCAGATCCCAGCAGGGCAGGGGCAGCAGCCAGCACTGTCACCTGCATTGGCGACAGCAATGACCAGGGACCCCCAGCCCAGCTCTGCTCACACACAGCACCCTCCAGATCCCAGCAGGGCAGGGGCAGCAGCCAGCACTGTCACCTGCATTGGCGACAGCAATGACCAGGGACCCCCAGCCCAGCTCTGCTCACACACAGCACCCTCCAGATCCCAGCAGGGCAGGGGCAGCAGCCAGCACTGTCACCTGCACAGGGGACAGCAATGACCAGTGACCCCCAGCCCAGTTCTCTCACTGGGCAACCTCCAAACCCATAGCTGGGCAGGGACAGCAGCCAGCACTGTCACCTGCAGAAGGGACAGGAATGACCAGTGACCCCCAGCCCAGCTCTGCTCACACACAGCAACCTCCAGATCCCAGCAGGGCAGGGACAGCAGCCAGCACTGTCACCTGCACAGGGGACAGCAATGACCAGTGACCCCCCAGCCCAGCTCTGCTCACACACAGCAACCCACCCTGGGAACCTCCAGGTGACAGCCAGCACTGCCACCTGCACAGGGCACAGCAATGTCCCCCAGCCCACCCAGGGGCTCTGTGAGATGGGAGCACAGACCCCAAGCCAAGCCCAAGTGGCTGCTGCTGTCATTGTCACTGTCAGAAATGAAGGATGGGACTATTTTCAACTTAAGGATGATTTATTCTACAGACAAATATCAGTCTTAGAGCTTGTGAGATTTTAGAGAAGTGTTCAGCTATAGTTCAAAAGCAGCCACAAGTTTCTTTGTTACAAGATAATGTATAACTTTATAATAATATATAATATACTATATATATCATATACTATATATTATAATATATAACTTTCTAAACAAATACAACTTTCTAAACTAACATATAACTTTCTAAATTAATATATAACTTTTTACAGTAATACAACCTTTTACACTAACATATAACTTTCTAAAATAACATATAACTTCCTAAACTAATAGTTGCCACAGAATTTATTTTGATTTTCTAACTTATCACCTTAACTTCTGCTGCATTGTGGATACTTTTGTCTAATGACTTCTGTCTCATTTGTGCACATTTCTGTTATAATTTCTAAACTCTTAGCTTATTTATAAACCCTTCACCATCTTACCTGTAGTTTCTCACTTATTTATAGTTTTACTTACAGCTATAGAAATAGAAGTTATTATTTTTCTGTGTATTGTATTCTTAAATGCAATA
This sequence comes from Montifringilla adamsi, assembly GCA_017590115.1. Lineage (NCBI taxonomy): Eukaryota > Metazoa > Chordata > Aves > Passeriformes > Passeridae > Montifringilla > Montifringilla adamsi. The sequence goes on along the minus strand of JAGGNK010003447.1, from coordinate 174,690 downwards.
AATAAAGAAATAATATTTAAATAAATAAATGAATAAAAAAGCTTCTCCTAAGCTGCAAATCAAACCTTTCTGTGCATGTGGAAGTTTCTGTTTTTCTGATTCACTAAATGTGTCCCTGTCTCCTGCTTCTGCCAGCTCCTGGTGCTGCTCACGGGGCAGCATCCAGCCCTTAGCTCCTTCCTGAGCCCTGCTTCCCTTGGATAAATGCAGATTTATATTGATATATTTATATTAATAAAATTATATATTTATAGTCATAGCTGTGTTTATATTTATATTAGTAATACTATATATTTATATGTATAGATGCATTTATATTTATATTAGAAAAATCATATTTATATTTATATTTATATTTATATTTATATTTATATTGTGCTAAGGAAGCACAAAGCCAGGTTTTAATCAGACACATTTGTGAGCACTGTGGAATAAAAGGAAACAACACCAACACCTCCTGAGTGTTTCACCTGCTCTCTCCTCCTGGCTCTACAAGGAACTGCCTCAGTGTTGCAATCAAATGGACAATGCCATCAAAAATAAAGAGTTTTCCTGGAATTCTGTGCCTTTGCAGCCCAGATTTCAAGCCCTGTTCCTGTGGTGTCAGCTGGAACGAAAGGCCCATCTGGGCACAAAGCTGTTCAAAAGGGTGAGATTACATTGCAGCAAAAAGCATTTTGTGCTTTAAAAAACTGCAGCATTTGTTCCTGTGCAATCTTTAGTTCAACTGTCTGGTTTAAGAACCCATCCAATAAAAGCACTGCCCAAAGCAATTGCATGAAACACGTTAAGTTTCCATAAAATTGGCATTATTCTTAGTTTGACACTGAGCTGAACTGAAAATTCCCTACCTCCTGTGTGAACTTACACTTTCTAGACCTGCACCATTCATCTGAGCAATAATAACTCCAGGTTATTTTGATACAAACTATCAAAATTAACAGGTTATAATTGCTGAGGACACGGGTTAGTGGTGCTGGGGGAACAGTCGAACTCCATCATCTTAAAGGTCTTTTTCAACCTGAACAATTCTGTGATTCCAGAATCCTCACAGGCACCAACAGCAAAAAAAACAAAAAACCAACCAAAAAACTTTATTCTAAAAAGGGAATCAGGGTTTCTTACTGCTAGATCATTATTTAGTGTCATTATCTCTGGTATTTATGTGCACAAAGGTCAAGGGTAGCAGATCTTCCCTGGGAACAGGGACACCTATCAAGTCTGGTGTCACACTTCCCAACTAAACCCAAGCCACAAAACTCAAAATACTCTCAGCTTCCAACACCCGAAGCAGTTAAAAGGAACCAGCCCGCTCGTGAAAATGTTGTTTGGGATTTTTTGAGAGCCACTGGCAAGAAATAAGGGTTTTTAATGGACATACACAGATTTATTCATTACTGTTGTACTCCAGGCCAACGCTCAGTCTGGAGCATTCTGAGGCATCACAGGAATTATTTTGTAGTTGTGGCATCAACACATTCTAGGCAATCCCCCAAATAAAAATGCTGTTTATTCTTCACCTCCAAGACTTTTTATTTTTTAGCCTTTTCTAAAAGGAACTTTAAACTACCAGGAAAACAAGGATTCTGTGGAATTAACCTAAGACAAAAAACTTCTGTCCCAGATCCTGCAGGAAATATTCCCAAGCTACCCAAAAAGAAAACAAATCAATTCTTCATCTTTTAACCTTTTTTTTTTTTTGCTTGAAACTCTTTCAGTGGGTGGCTGTGATTTCATCAGCAAACTTCCCAGCATGACCAAAAGGCAGAGAAAGATCTCCAGAACCCTGCACTCAGCAGTTTTTACCCAGAAAAAGGAGATGGAGCAGGAGGACGAGTCCCAACCTGCTGCCCTGTGTTCCCACCGTCACTCCTTGCCTTTTATTGCTAAAGCTTCACTGCTGCCAGCACAGCTGAACCATTCCTACCCACCATCCTGCAAAATAACAGGGGCAAAAATGTCTGGTTTTGTTCAAGGCTCGGGGTTTTGGGGCTTAGCACAGCAATGTCTGCCTGCCCCAGGACGTTTTCTGAAAGAATTCCATCCTCAAGTGTCCAAAAGCAAAATGAAAGCAGTTCATTTTGGTTTTTGTAACACCTGGGAATGTCAGTCATTTCTGGGTTTCCCCTTCCTGCTCTGTGATTTTCTCCTCAGGAGGACAAATTATAAAAATATGAGGAAAAATTTCCCCACTGAAAGGGTGGTCAGGCACTGGAACAGCTTGCCCAGGGAAGTGTGGAATTATTACCCCTGGAAGTGCAGAAAATTGTTCAGTGCTGGATTCCAAGGTCCTGGAGGCCTTTTCCAACCTGCAGGATTCTGTGACTCCAGCTTCCACCACCCTCCCTGCTCAGACTGGACATAAACCCTTTATTCATAAATCTGAAGACATTCCCCAAGTTTTATCAGCACTAAAATTCAGCAAAAAGAAAAACCTGTCAGAGATGGCAGTGCAAAGGATTTTCCTCCCATTTTCATTTTAGATATTCCCAGGAGGAGAATTCCACTACTTCTCTTTGTCTCTCAGTGTAACTGTGCACACTGCAGTGCTAAATTTTCATTCTAATTCTTCAGTGCTCCTTTAAAAGAACAGAAAGTTCCCTTTCAGAGCTCCAGTAAAGCCACACCTGGCTCTGAATGGGTCACATGTTTGCTTCCCCTCCTCTGCATCCACAGCAAAAATTCATGGAGAGCTTTCCTTTGCTCAAGTGTAATTTGCAGTGCTACAACTTTTATTACTTATTACATTTATATTATTTATTTTTATATATTTACATTTATTATATATATTATTTATATATTATATTATTTTTATTTATTGTTTATTTTTATTTATTATATATTTCTATTTATTTATATTTATTGCATATATTTATATTTATTTCTATTTATTGCATGGCAGCAAGACAAAAAAACCAGCCCTTGAGTATTATATTCAAAACACATGATGGTTTTAAGCCATCATTCCCATTTATTTCCACTTCCAATCCCACTTCAGGAACCAGCAGGGTGTTGCTTAGTGTCATTTCTAACAATCCAAAGTGTAAAATGGCAGCAGGGAACAGACAGACTTCAACACCATCTCAGAACAACTCAGGAGAGAGCAGAGGATCTAAAGGGACTTATCATGAGTCAGGGATTTGAAACTCTTGTAAATAATGCAGATTTAATGCAACAGATCTGCATCCTCTGCATACAGGGCTGCTTGGCAGGCAGGAGAGCAGTGATGATCTGAGAGGAGCTGCAATCCAGAGCTGCTGTGATATCAACATGCATCACATCAATCATATTCTACACCATCACTAATATTTGCCTCCTTTTCTGCTTTCCATTTTGAAATGGGGAAAAAAATATATCCTGGTGTATAAACAAAGATGTCAAGGATGAAGAATCCCTGCTGTCAGCATGAGAATTCAAATATTGATTATTTTCTCTGGTGAAAACTCCCAGGGCATGATCTCTTGATGCAAAGGGAAAGTCTCCAGGCTCAGTGGTGCCTTTTGAGTGTGGAATCAGAGAATTATGGAATGTCCTGAGCTGGGAGGGACCCGCAGGGGTCAGGCAGTCACAGACACCCCAAAATCCCACCCTGGCAGTGCTGTCCAACCCCTCCTGGGGCTCTGGCAGCCCTGGGGCAGTGCCAGCACCCTCTGGGGAAGAACCTTTTCCTGAAAATCCACCCTAAAGCTCCCCTGATTCACTTAACATTACACCTCCCCTGAATAAGAGATTTTCAGCTGCAGGGGCCACCTCAATCCAGACATCAAGAGAAATCACTAGCTGGATATTCCAGACTGTTCCAATACTCAACTCATTGCAACACTGTCAAAAAAAAAAAAAAAACCCAACAAAAAAAGAAAGAAAAATTAAAAAAAAAAAAACACAAAAGAAAACCATCAGTGTAATAACAAACTGCCATCAACTTTTCTGATGTTTTTCAAGCCAAAGTTAGAAACATCATTAGAAATAATAAGCTTGTTCTGAAATGGAAGAATGTAAAATAAAAACCACTGCCAAAATCTGAAGTTACACAACGAACACTTGAGAATTTCTTGTTCAATAGGCTGACTGCAAACACCTCTGTTTCCAGAGGAGGAAAACCCCAATGTGAGTGCACTGTAGAGCCTGGAAAAAGCAATGTTAGTCCTTACACATAACATCCAGCACACTTGTTTTGTAAGCACATAATTTATTACTCAGAATCCCAGAGTGGTTTGGGCTAAAAGGGATTTTAAAGATTTCATTCCACACCTTCCACTATCCCAGGCTGCTCCAAATCCCATCCAACCTGGCCTTGGGCACTGCCAGGGATCCAGGGGCAGCCACAGCTGCTCTGGGCACCTGTGCCAGGGCTTCACCACCCTCACAGGGAGGAACTCCTGCCCAAAATCCCACCCAACCCTGCCCTCTGGCAGGGTAAAGCCATTCCCCCTGTCTGGCACTGCAGGCCCTGGTAAAGATTTGTAAAGATTCTCTCCCTGCCGTTGGAAGGCGACAGTGAGGTGATCCCCAAATTTCCCTTCTCTTTAAGGTGACTCTTCCTCAAGGCCAACTTCAGTCAGGGTATGCCAGGGGAGAGGGTCGGTGTGGGTATGCCAGGGGAGAGGAAAGGTCTGGGTATGCCAGGGGAGAGGGAAAGGGTCTGGGTATGGCAGGGGAGAGGAAAACGTGTGGGTATGGCAGGGGAGAGGGTCTGGGTATGCCAGGGGAAAGGAAAGGTGTGGGTGTGCCAGGGGAAGGGGTATGTATGTCAGGGGAAAAGGTCTGGGTATGCCAGGGGAGAGGGAAAAGTCTGGGTATGGCAGGGGAAAGGGAAATGTCTGGGTATGGCAGGGGAAAGGGAAAAGTCTGGGTATGGCAGGCACACATCACCTCAGCACAAGGTGAGGAATTTTCCTTCCCTCGGGCAGGCTGTGCCTCAGGACAGATTGATGCAGGGAGCCTTGAGGACAGGACACAGGCTGGAGAAATGGAAATGCTTCAGCCTTGGGAAGCTCTGGAGCAGGAGCAGGAGAAAGCCCCAGCAAAGGAAGGACTCCAGCCTCCAGGGATTCCCTGGATTCCCCTGGCAGTACTACACAAGGGTACATTCTGACCTTGATTACCAAAACTTTTACGTTTATGGGGGGAAAAAAGAGCAGGCTGTAACCAAACCCTTCAAAAATTTAATATCTATCCAACTGTATTTGTAACCCTTGCCATTTATCCTGTTTTCCCTATCTGCTACTGCTGCTCATTACATCATGGAGATCATCAAAACAAATCCTCGAGGCAGGCTTTGGAAAAGCCCTGGCACATCTCTCCAACATTTACATGCAGCTATCACCAGGCTGGTTTTTAAATCATTTGGAAAAGTCTTGTCTTACTTTTCAGGCCCTGCCTGAGCAGTGACAGGTGAGACACAGCAAAACAATGCTTCTAACAGGTAGGAAAAAACATAAATCCAACCAGCAGAGGCAAGCACAGCACAACCAGAGCCCCATCTCAAGAGAGACAAGACACCCAAACCTTTCACTTTGTTAAGGAAAGAGACTCAAAATCTCCCCACTAGTTTTCAGAAATGAACCCAGTTCAAGTGAACATGGGAATCATCTCTCACTGCTGTTGAAACACCAAACTGGCACACTGTGAAGGAGCATTTTCTCCTGCTAATGGCCACAAAATAAAACCATTTCTAACTCCAAACACTTCAACATCAGAGGTCACACATAAAACCAGCAGAACACAGCGCTGCAGAGATGATGAAGCTTTTAAACCAGCTGAAATGCACCATGACTTGCAAACCACCCCACAGACACACCACTCACTTGCTTTGAAGGACAGTGCTCGCTCTTCTCCTCTGTCATCTTCCCACTCTTGGGAGCCCTTCTTGGCTGCTTGATGCTGGTTTTTATGGCAGGCCGGCAGACATAATTCTCCAGGTTCTTGGGAGGCTTTTTTGTCCTCTTTGCTTGAAGGCCAATCTTCAGTTTGAGGTTTCCCTCGGAGAAGTTGGTTTCTTTCACCGAGAACTGCTGCTGTGCATCGCTCAGAGCCTCGCTCTTGCCGCTCTCGGCGCTCCCCTCCCTGCTCTTCTTCCTCCCCTCCTCCTCCTCCTTGCTGCAGCCTTCGAGCTCTGCCTCCCCTTTGCCCACCAAGGTGCCAATGTTTACCACAGAGGGGCTTTTCCCAGCAAACCCTTCAGAATCAGAAGCCAAGCCTAACATAGCAGTATTCCGAGGGTCCATCACAGGAGATCTGCCTTCAGGTGATTTTTTAGGGAAGGTTTACAGAGGTGTGTTCCTCAGGAGAGCTGTTCCACGGCGGGCACTCAGCATCTTTCACTCTGGGGGAGGAAAAGACACACAGCACAAACGTGGATTTTCTAGCAGGAATTAAATTAATTCATTTTATTTAATTAAATTACATAAAAACAATATAGAAATGTGAAACCAGTATATAAATAATGATACCTAAAACCCATATAGAAATAATAATAATAATATCTAAAACCAATTATATGAATAATAATATATAAACCCAATATATAAATATATAAAATCAATATATAAATAATATTAAACCAAATATAAAATTAATAATATATAAATATATAATATATAAAACCAATTAGAAAGCAAACAATTGTACTTCAGACAAGCACAGCAGCTGATGTTCCAAGACACCAACGCTTCCAGTCACCTCCTTCAAAACCTCAATTTATCTGTAAAACACTTTTAAATGGTAAGTGAAAAATAAAAAGTATCATTTCCAAATGATCCACATGACATTTCAAATGATGGCTACAGATTTTAATGTTGACCATCAAATTCATTTTTTTATTTATAACCTGAGCCCAGTTAGTCCCAGCCTTGCTGCTCCTGGATGCACTGGAGGAGCAGCATCTGAGGAAGGAGCAGGCAAATGAAAGCCATGAGGAAGCACCCAAAGCCCAGCAATATTCTGGTTTTAATTATTGATCATCAAATTAATTTTTTTTTATAACCAGAGCCCAGTTAGTCCCAGCCTTGCTGCTCCTGGATGCACTGGAGGAGCAGCATCTGAGGAAGGAGCAGGCAAATGAAAGCCATGAGGAAGCACCCAAAGCCCAGCAATATTCTGGTTTTAAATGAAAGCCATGAGGAAGCACCCAAAGCCCAGCAATATTCTGGTTTTAAATGAAAGCCATGAGGAAGCACCCAAAGCCCAGCAATATTCTGGTTTTAATTATCTGAGCCACCAGGAAAGCTGAGCCTGAGCCACGTGTGCATCAGTTTACAAACACACCACAAAATCCTCGTTAGCTGAGGATTTTCCTCAGTTCAGGAAGAAGGATGGGAGAGCAGATGCCAACCCCAAACATTCACACACTGCTTTTTGTGCTTCCTGAAGCAGGACAAGAGGGAAGGCCACACGTCACCCTGTTCTTCTGAGCTTTCTGATTTTACATTCTTGTGGTGAATTTTCTTATGTGTTTTTCTCTAAATAATTATTGGTTTGCCTTTTTTTCTAGAAGAGAAATTTAATAGACTGTTGGTTTGTCCAGTGTCATTGGAGAGGTGGCACTGTCACCCTCCAATCCACTGTCACTTTTTAAAATCTATAAATATTAAAGTCAAAAATTAAATGTCCCTCTTTTTACCTTAGAAATTCCAATATCCACCATTCCAATATCCACATTGTTTTATTTCATATCCTACAGCAACATCCACACTTCCACCAGCACAGACACTGGTAGGAACATAAAACTGACCTATTTAGCAGAAAATAATAGAGGGAATCATCTTAACTACAGGAAATTAGAGTCAAGCTCTAAGTTTGGGAGGGTCCCCAGATCTGGAGCTTCCCTCTCTGCCAGAGAACAAACCAAACCTGTGCTCCTTGTCATGCAGACAAAAATCCCAAAATCCCAGAACACTTTGGGCTGGGAGGGACCTTGAAGATGATCTCACCCCACTCCTGCCATGGCAGGGACCCCTTCCACTATCCCAGGGTGCTCCAAGCCCTGTCCAACCCGGCCTGGAACCCTTCCAGGGATGGGGCACCCTGTGCCCAAAGCCATCCCCCCCATCCTGTCTCCAAACCTTTTTAAATTCTCTCTCCATCTTTCTTGTAGGCTCACATAAGGCACTGAAAAATTGTTTGTTGTGAGGGTATCTTAAGGAGAAAATGTTTAAATATCTTCAGCACTTAAATACCTTTATGAGTTTTGAAATGAAATGGATGAGAAAAAGGTCTGAAAAAACAGTGATTTGCTGAAAAGTGCATCACAGGTACCAAACCAGCCTGAATCTTCTGTCCTTATCTTCCCTACAGTCATGAAGTCATTTATTAAATCATTAATTGTGAGCAACGGCACGGAAAGATGTCACGATCTCAAAATGAGTTTCAGATGAAGCTCTCAAGGAGCCCAGAACTTTTCTGGGATTTCTGGCATCCTGGCAGGTCAGCAGGAGCACAGAGCACCTGGCAGGTGCCACAGCCCCTCTGGCCAGACAAAAACTGGGGAAGCAGCACAAGGAGATGGTTTTGGGGTGGCTCAGGAGCATGAGAAGGGAAAAGGATCAAGAATGTGAAAGGCAACACCAGAAAGCACCAAGGCAACTGCAGTGGACACCAAGAGATGCCAGGATTAGTGGGGGCAGAAGAAATGCTGCTGGGAACACCAGATGCAGCCAGTCACAAAGCCAGGCTTCCCTGGCTGAGTCCTCAGAGAAAACAAACTTCTTTCCGTGTGTTCTGTGCACTTTATTCGTGGGGGTTTCTAGCTGCAGCTCTGGCTTTCCAACTACACACATCCTCAGCAATCAAACCTGCTGTTATTACTGATAAAAGCAGAGGTAATTAGATAAAATCTCCATTTTAGAAGGAGAAAAATAGGGTAGAGCAGTGTGACATGGGCACAGAAGGTCAGTGGCACTGCCCAGTCCAAGGCCCAGTGTTTGTCCAACAGGCTTCACCATGTCACCAAAAATGGGCTTTTTCTTATCCACCAGTGTGCAAGGAAAACTGGCCAGCAGGTAAATAATTCTGAGCTAAAGCCAGGATTAAATAATAATTAAATAATTCTGAGCTAAAGCCTGAATTTGTATTATTCAAGCCCAAGAAAAGGGACAATCCCACATGCATATATATACATCAATGTGCAAGGAAAACTGGCTAGCAGGTAAATAATTCTGAGCTAAAGCCAGGATTAAATAATAATTAAATAATTCTGAGCTAAAACCTGAATTAAATAATAATTAAATAATTCTGAGCTAAAACCTGAATTAAATAATAATTAAATAATTCTGAGCTAAAGCCTGAATTAAAAAATAATTAAATAATTCTGAGCTAAAGCCAGGATTAAATAATAATTAAATAATTCTGAGCTAAAGCCTGAATTAAATAATAATTAAATAATTCTGAGCTAAAGCCTGAATTAAATAATAATTAAATAATTCTGAGCTAAAGCTTGAATTAAATAATAATTAAATAATTCTGAGCCAAAGCTAAAGCTGAATTTGTATTATTCAAGCCCAAGAAAAGGGACAATCCCACATGCCATCATGTACCTCTCAAATCTGTGCTCACACCAATGTTTCCTTCTCTAGTGAGTGGAGTGCAGAGCAGTGCCAATACTTCAGATATTTTCTTACAAAGAGAATGAATGAATCAGCTTCATGAAACCAACAGCAAGAATCACACCCTGACCTTTAGAAACTGCAAGACTCAAAACGCAGAGTGGGAATCAGAGCAAGGTGTTCACATCCTACTCTGTGCTAAGGGGATCAGTAACTCTCCCAAAACAAAGTCACTAAATGGATGGCCCCCACAAACACAGAGCAGGCCATTTATTTACCCATTAATTAATCTCAACACAGACAACAAAATGCCAATCCTGGCCCTGATCACCATTTTGCTCCATCAGTGTAATGTTCTCCCAGCTCCCCACTAATTCACAGGATTTCATCTCCCTAAATGCCCAGGTCCTTCCTCTGTGCCTTTCCAAGTTCAAGCTCCCTGTCGCTGTCTCCAAGGTGTTCTCAAGTGTCCCCTGGCTCTTCCCTTGCTGCTCCTCCAGTGATGCCACTATTTGTTTTCTTTTCTCACTTTCCTTTCTCTGTGATACTCCTCACGCTCCCTGCGGGATCTGTTCCACTCCTCCTGCAGGTTGTGCTTTAAAACCTCGTGGATGTCAAAGCAGATGAGCAGCCAACTGGTGACAGCCACAGTTAAAACAACTTGCAAGAATTCACTCTGAAAACTCAGATGCTTGGGACCTTAAAGACCTAAAATGATCATATTTAACCATGTGAGTGAGGAACTTATCTGTGTTTCTGCTTTCCACGTTTGCTGCATGAAGTTCCAAGTCTTGTTCTGAATTATCCTTCATCCATGGTGTCATTATAATATGATTATAATGATTAAACCATTATAATATATTGTAGCTAAGAAATAGTTAACTTCTGATTAGAATTATAAAATCTACATTCCAAGTCTTGTTCTGAGTTATCCCTCACCCATGGTGTCAGATGAAACCATTAATATACTGTAGTTAAGAAAGAGTTAACTTCTGATTAGAATTAGAACATATATAGTTCAAGTCTTGTTCTGAATTATCCCTCACCCATGGTGTCAGATTAAACCATTAATATACTGTAGTTATGAAATAGCTGACTTCTGATTATAAGATCTACATTCCAAGTCTTATTCTGAATTATCCCTCATCCATGGGGTCAGATTAAACCATTAATATATTGTAGTTAAGAAAGAGTTAACTTCTGATTAGAATTATAACATATATAGTTCAAGTCTTATTCTGAATTATCCCTCATCCGTGGGGTCAGATTAAACCATTAATATATTGTAGTTAAGAAAGAGTTAACTTCAGATTAGAATTATAACATCTACATTCCAAGTCTTGTTCTGAGCTATCCCTCACCCATGGTGTCAGACTCAACCATTAATATACTGTAGCTAAGAAACAGTTAACTTCTGATTAGAATTATAACACCTATATTGTGTCACCCTTCACATGAGGCTGAAAACAAAATACAAGTTTTTCAAACCCAGCTGCCCCATCTCTAAGTCAGAAAAAGCCTTCATGTGACACATGGGATTTGAGGTAACAAAACCACCCAGCACCAAATCCCTGCACGGGCTCTCAGGTGATGAGCTAGACATGTCCTCAGCACCTCCCCACAAAGCAAACCACACCAAACCCCCAGCCCCTCAGCCAGCAGCTTCTGCAGATCTCAAATCCCTCCTGAAAGTGTTCTTCCCCCCCCAAAAAAATTAACTATGAAGCATTTTAAGATCCATTTTGACACGTGCCACCTGGAACTACGTGCTGTTCATTAATGATTTCTCTAATGCCATGCACTGTTTTCACAGCTGGAATTCATCCTTATTCCCCTGGTGTCACATCCCGAGCCCTTTCTGCCCATTTCTGTTCTTCTGATCCTCTGCTTTCCCAAAAATAAAATGCCAGCTCCCAGATACGTTTCCCCACACCCCCTCAGCAACATTAACTGAGATTTCCCCTCTTTTCATTCCTGCTGCTGCTTTTCTTGATGAAAACACACTGTCATGTCATATTTGGAAGGTGAATATTTTTCTTTTGGCTCTTTTCATTGCTTCAGCTCCAAGGGACATTAAAACCAATTCAGCTAAGTGTTAGAAATCCCAGAATATTACTACTAACTCCGTGGCCTCCCACAGTCCCCTCTCAAATTCCTTGTCTTTTCTTTGCTAAGGAAGACAGACCACACTCAGAAAAGAGAAATAAAAAGTGGAATAAAGCTTTAAAGTATTTCTGTGCATCACAATCCCTGAAGAAGGGAAACAGGAGCTCAAGGCCCCTGGATCACCTGCAAACATCCTTAAAATGTTTAGAGATGGAGACATTTCTCTGGAATAAAGCTTTAAAGTATTTCTGTACATGACAGACCCTGAGCAGGGGAAACAGGAGCTCAAGACCCCTTGGATCAGGGCACAAGCATCCTTAAAATGTTTAGAGATGGAGACATTTCTCTGGAATAAAGCTTTAAAGTATTTCTGTGCATCACAATTCCTGAACAGGGGAAACAGGAGCCTTGGATCATCCTTAAAATGTTTAGAGATGGAGACATTTCTCTGGAATAAAGTTCCTGTTTGCTTTACAGGAGGTAACAAATAAAACACTTTGCAATCAGAATCTGCTGGGTTTTTTTTCCTGGCAGACAGAAATCCCAGGGGACCTGTCTTGTCAGGAAGAATATTCCACAGAAGTGCTGGGAGCAGAGGCCACGCTCAGGGAAAGCACCTGGAACAGGACACAGATTTTTTGGGAAGAAAGGCAGAGGACAGAGATGGTAAAACACCCTGCAAAAATGCTCCAGTGGGAGGAAAATTGGGAAGTTAGATAGAATTTCTCCTGGTTTTTAACCTTGGCCCCAGACCTGACTGCAGGGCTGGAAGCACAGGGCTGAATTTGGAGGTGCAGGGTAATTCTGTAGGTGCCTATTCATATGCAAATAAAGGCAAAATTACTAAAAATCTGCATAACCAAGTGTCTGGAGCAAAGGTTCCTCCACCCTTAGGCTGTGAGTGCCAACATCAGCCAACACTGACTGCTGAGGGAAAAGCAGTTTGGGAATTCTCCTAAAATATTATCCCAGCTGCCACAGGGTGAGTCAGGAGCTCCCTGAGAGCTCTCTACATCCCGTGCCTTCCAGGGGATTTTTCTGGAGAAAATCCATTGATTTCTGCCCACCTAGTAAAAGATAAGGGTCCCAGCAAACCAGAACTTCCCTCTGAAATCCTTTGGTTATTCCCAACCCACAATGGGCACACCTGTGCCACAGGTAAGGGACACAAAACCAGGGACAAACACAGATTTTGCTGTCACAGAACAATCACAATAGGTCTCATGACAGATTTTTTTTTTTCCCTTTGCAAGCTGGAGTGGGACTCATGAGCTCGTTGGAGGGGGAGAATGTGTCCACGACAGCAGCAGCCCTTCCAACAGCAGAGAAATTAATTTAATTTTAAAAAAGCCAACAATCCCATAGACAACAATATCTATTTTTAAATACCTTTAATTCAGTAACTACATGTGCTACTGCCACTTTTCTCTTGCAACAACAGCACTGCCATTTTTACCAATATCTCTGTCTCTTCCACCAAGGAAAAAAAATGCTTTTTATATCCTCCAGGACAGTTTAAACTTTTGAAAACAACTTAAAAAAAAAAAAAAAAGCTTCTTCTGGAAATTGTAACTCAAATTTTGTCACTGGTTATTATCACTCAAACCCTTTTAAGCAACTGACTGCCTGTAGCAACCAATTCGAGTCCAAAAAGAAGTTGTGGTAATTTTGTCTTTTAAACCAAGATGTTTCAGACTTAGAACTGTTTAAAATGAAAAAAAAAGAGAGTCTCTTTTCTACTCTCAGAGAGCTGAGAAAAGCTCTGGGTAAGAACACTTCTGAAGAACTCAAGCAGGCAGACAGATGATGATTTTAGAGCCCATCTCTCCCCATATGTTCCAGCAGCTGCCAGAATTTCCCATTTCCCACAGAGGCACCAGGGATGATCCCAAGGTCCTCAAGGATAAGGATTCACCCCAAACCCCTGGAAAAAAAACTGCAGGTGGGATTTAAATTACTGAGTAAGGAGGATAGGGAAAAAAAAAGCAGGATAGAAGAATTTGCCTGTTTCCCACAGAGGCACCAGGGATGATCCCAAGGTCCTCAAGGATAAGGATTCACCCCAAACCCCTGGAAAAAAACTACAAGTGGGATTTAAATTACTGAGTAAGGAGGACAGGGAAAAAAAAGCAGGATAGAAGAATTTGCCTGTTTCCCACAGAGGCACCAGGGATGATCCCAAGGTCCTCCAGGATGACCACGAGTCTTAAAGAATTCACCCCAAACCCTGGAAAACAAGAGCAGGTGGATTTAAATTCCTGAGCAAGTAGGATAGGGAAAACAAAGCAGGAAAGGAGGTGCTGAAAATGAAAATTGAGGAGGTTTTAAGGGATGAGGGCAAAGCCACAGGTTGTGTCCCTGCTGCCAGCAGCTCCAGCTCCCTGACAGCACTCGGGAGAGGGAATTCCTGTCCCGAGGCCACGGGATGGAAAGCCACATTCCAAAAGCAGCTTCCAGCTCCCTGCTCCATAATTAACAGGGTGCAGAACCACAAACCAAGGGCCACAAGCGGGAGTTGGGGTGTCAGGGACCAGGATGGGAACACATTTCGGCTTTGGGTGGGAAAGGCCAAGGCTCAACCACCTGAACCCAAATTCACGGTCAATACAGCTAAAACAGCATTAAAACCGCAATGAAATAACAAATAAAGCAGGATAAAACTTCAGAAGTACGATTTTGGTGAAGGAAGACCACAAAGTCTACAAGACACCGACCCAATAAACCAGCCGATATCCCAAAAAACCCAAAAAATATTTGGCAAGGGAGACCCCCGGCTCCATCGGGGCAGCACCGGGGAAACACCGAACTTCGGGGATGCGCAGCCCCGGGCACAGGGGGGCACCGGGACCCACGAGGGGCCGCTCTCCGGTGCCTCCCCAGCCCCGGTGCCTCCCGGCCGGGCGCGGCTGCCGCCTCCCGCAGCCCCGGGGGCAGCCCCGGCCCCAACGCCGCTGTCAGCGGGCCCGGCCGCCAGCGGGGATCCCCCGCCCCTCGCCGCGGCGCCTGTCAGGGATCCCCGGTGCCTCCCGGTGCCTCCCGGTGCCTCCCGGCCCGGCACGGACCCCCCGGGCCAGCCCCGAGCTGCGCGGAGCCCCCGCGCCGCTCCCGCTCCGCCGGCCCGGGCCCTGCCGGGGATCCCCCCCCG
>JAGGNK010003447.1:130000-158982 GCA_017590115.1 Montifringilla adamsi | reverse complement strand
CGCCGCCGGCCACGCCCCCCGCCGCCGGCCACGCCCACAGCGCGGCCACACCCCGCGGGGCAGAGGGCGCGGCGGTCACGCCTGGCCGCGCCCCCGCATTAGCCACGCCCCTAAATCTTTAACCACGCCCGTTATTGTCCAGGCCACGCCCACCAGGGGAAAGGGCTGGGGGGAAAAGGGAAAAGGGGGAAAAAAAGGAAAAAAGGGAAAAGGGGGGAAGGAAAAGGGGATTTTAGCCCCAAAATGCCGCAGGTGGTTTTTTCATCCACAGAGCCGTCTTTTCCTGAGTGCCACGCCCACGCGCCACGCCCTACAGGGTCGTTAAATCTTCGTGTAAATCTGGAATTGTGCGAGGTTAAGGGGTTGGGATTCACTTGAAAATTAATTAATGCTTGAAAATTAATTAATGCTCAACACTCCTGCCCTGGGCAGCATCTTCCACCAGACCAGATTGTGGAAAATGCGGACTTTATGATTGGCTTTTTGTGAATATTCAAATGAATATTATATGTGTTATGTTAGAAGGTTATGCTGTGTGAAAACATGTGTATTTTATAATTGGCTTTGCACAAATATTCAAATCAATATTGTATGTGTTATGTTAGAAAGTTATGCTGTATTCATTTTTTAAGTAGCGTGTTAAATATAGTTTTAGGTTATGACATAATGTTAAAATAGAAACTGTGCTCTGTGAGATATTTTTTTAAAGACAGGAATGAGGTACTTGCACCAGACAGCAGCCACAGGACACCTCAATCTTTCAGAAAAAAATAATTTATTATTCTTTTATCAGAAGAAATGAACTTCTTCCTGCCTCAGGCCAGGATTCAGAGGAAGAAGCTGACACTGCCCAGACAGAATCCTGTGTTCCAATGGAATTTGTGCATCATGGATGAGCTGTAGGAACATGAACAGGCTGTTGCTTTAAAGGGTTAATCCTCTGTTAACGTGGGTCCTTTTTCGGGCTTATTTTCCCCAGGAAAAGGTACCTGGACTGTCCCTAAATCTTTATTGTCTTGTGTTGTCCTAATCCCAATTGTCCAGATTTTTACTACTCTAATTATATTGCTATTTTTAGAACCATTTTATTACGATGAAACTTTTAAAATTTTAACAACAAATGACTGGCATTTTTCACAAAATCACACAAGGCCTGGTCCAGCCCTGCCTTGGACACTCCAGGGACCCAGGGCAGCCTCTGCCAGCGCCTCCTCACCCTCACAGGGAGGAATTTCTTCCTAATAACTGACCTAAATTTTCCCTCTGTCACTCTGTGCCCCTTGTCCTGTCACTCCAGCTCCTGATGAAGAATCCCTCTCCATCTCCCTGGAGCCCCTTTAGACCCTGCTCTTCTCCAGGCTGAATATTCCCAGCTTTTCCAGCCCTTTTATCTACATTTTTGTCCCTGCTAGACTTCCTCCAACAATTCCACATCCTTCATATTTTGGGAATGATGCTCACAACATGATGGGAATTGCGACAGCTGCTGTTAAATTGTGTTTTATTTAGCTAAACAGTGTTTTGTTTGCTGCCAAAAAAGAGGAGAAATTAATTTTAAAATTAAATGTATATGCAGTATGTGTATACATAAAAGCATAGAAGTGAAGAAAAATCCCTGGGACCAAAACACCCACAGCAAAAAAAAAAAAAAAAAAAAAAAGGAAAAAGAGCTGAGAGGGGCCCAGCTGGGGGGGGGCCAGCCCTGGGAACCGGGGGGCTCTGGGGGGCTCTGAGTGCCCATGAGTGAGTCTGGGGGTCCCTGGGTGTTCCTGGGGGTCCTGGGGGGCTCTGAGGGTTCCGGGGGTCTCTGGGTGTCCCTGGGTGTTCCTGTCTGTCCCTGAGCATCCGCAGTCTGTCCCAGTCTGTCCCTGTGTCTGTCCCAGTGTCTGTCCCAGTCTATCCCAGTGTGTCCCAGTGTGTCCCAGCTCTGCCCAGAGCCACGGGCAGGGCCTGAGCCCAGGAGCTGCCCCTGCCCAGGAGGCAGAGCTGCTGCCCTGGGCAGTGCCCGAGCCTGGCTGTGCCCTGCCTGGGCAGGGTGGCACCAGATGTGCCCCCAGATGTGCCCCCAGATGTGTCCCACAGCGCTCCCTCCCACCCCTCCGCTCTGATTTCACTTGCCCGTATCTGAAATCCCTCCCACAGACCCGCGCTGCCCCCCCCAAACGCTGCGCGGGGCGGGAGGAAATCAATTAAACAAATTAACAGCGCTCCCGCAGAAACGCCGGCACGGCGAGGCCACGCCCCTGGCCACGCCCACGCGCTCACGCCCTGCGTTACCACTCCTCTTTTGTCCCTCAGCGCCTCCCGTAGCGGCGCCGTCATCGCGGCGGGACCGGCAGCGGCCCCGGTGAGTGCGGGGGCACCGGGGACACCGAGGGGGCACCGGGAGCTCCGAGGGGGCTCCGAGGGCTCCTCAGTCACCCCCCCGGCTCCCTCAGGGGCACGGCCGCGCCCTCCCGCTCCCCCCGGCGGTGCTCCGGGCCCCGGTGTGACCGGGAACGGGGAGCGCGTGGCGCACCGGCGGGACCGGGCCGCGCTCGGTGCGCGCTGGTTGTGTTCAACTGGGGCGAACGCGGCTGTGAGGGCGGCTTTGGGGTGCGCTGTGTGGAGTTTTCGGCGGTAAAAGGGCGGAAAGCGCTCCGGGAGCGCTCCCGGTGCTGTCCCGGTGCTGTCCCGGTGCACCGGGGCCGCTCTGAGCCGGCTCACGGCCGAGGTTCCGCCTCCGCAGCCGGGACTGAGCCCCAGAGCTGCGCTGGTCGCTCGGGGGGAACGTCAGAACGCTCAAAATTAACCCCGGCTTTAAAAAATTAAAACATGAAATCAACAGGAGTTTTAAAAAAATTTTTTTTTAAATTTAAAAATTAATTTAAAAATTAAAAAAAATTTCAAATTTAAAAAAAATCAACAGGAAGTTAAAAAATATGAATGGAATTCAGCAGGAAATTTAAATTATGAACAGAATTCAACAGGAATTAAAAAAATATGAACATAATTCAACAGGAAATTAAAATATGAACATAATTTAACAGGAATTTAAAAAATATGAACACAGTTCAGCAGGAAATTAAAATGTGAGCGTAATTCAACAGGAAATTTTAAAATACGAACTTAATTCAACGGGAATTTAAAAAATATGAACATAATTTAACAGGGAATATTAAAATATGAACAAAATTCAGCAGGAATTTTAAAAATATGAACAGAATTCAACAGGAAATTTAAAAATATGAACATAATTCCACGGGAATTAAAAAAATATGAACATAATTTAACAGGAATTAAAAAATATGAACATAATTCAACAGGAAATTTTAAAATATTTCCATAATTCAACGGGAATTTAAAAAATATGAACGTAATTTAACAGGAAATTAAAATATTTCCATAATTCAGCAGGAATTAAAAAATATGAACATAATTCAGCAGGAAATTTAAAAATATGAACACAATTTAACAGGAATTTTAAAAATATGAACATAATTTAACAGGAAATTTAAAAATATTTCCATAATTCAGCAGGAAATTTTAAAATATGAACATAATTTGACAGGAATTTAAAAAATATGAACGTAATTCAGCAGGAATTTTAAAAATATGAACATAATTCAACGGGAAATTTTAAAATATTTCCATAATCCAGCAGAAAATTTTAAAATATTTCCATAATTCAACGGGAATTTAAAAAATATGAACGTAATTCAGCAGGAAATTTAAAAATATTTCCATAATTCAGCAGGAAATTTTAAAATATGAACATAATTCAATGGGAATTTAAAAAATATGAACATAATTTAACAGGGAATTTTAAAATATGAACATAATTCAGCAGGAATTTAAAAAATATGAACGTAATTCAATAGGAAATTTAAAAATATTTCCGTATTTCATCAGGAAATTTTAAACTATTTCCCTAATTCAGCAGGAAATTTTAAACTGTTTCCCTAATTCAGCAGGGAATGTTGAACTATTTCCATAATTCAGCAGGGAATTTTAAACTATTTCCATATTTCATCAGGAAATTTTAAACTATTTCCCTAATTCAGCAGGGAATTTAAAAAATACGAATGTAATTCATCAGGAAATTTAAAAATATTTCCCTAATTCAGCAGGGAATGTTGAACTCTTTCCCTAATTCAGCAGGGAATTTTGAACTGTTTCCCTAATTCATCAGGGAATTTTGAACTGTTTCCCTAATTCATCAGGGAATGTTGAACTGTTTCCATAATTCAGCAGGGAATTTTGAACTATTTCCATATTATTATTATAATTATTATTGGTATTATTATTTTAATGGCATGGGCTTAATATTATTATTGTTATTATTATTTTTATTATTGCTAGTATTATTATTTTAATGGCATGGGCTTTGTATTGTTATTGTTATTATTATTTTAATGGCATGGGTTTTTTCTTTTTTAAAATTTTTTTCTATTTTAATGGCATGGGCTTATTATTATTTTTATTATTGTTATTGTTATTCTTGCTATTTCTTTTATTAATAGCTTTTCCTAAGCCAGTGGTGCTGATCACCAGGCTGTGTTACTGCAGAGCATCTGACACTTGCTCTGAATTAGTTGTGTGCTTTGTCATGAAGGGTCTTTCAACTCAAAGTTTTCTCTCAGCATAAAATAATCAGGTACAACAAAAATAAATCAAATATTCTCTTTTATTTTTCCTGCAGGAAAATGCTGAGAAGCCTGAAAGGACTCGTGTGCCGTTCTGTGAAGGTGAGTCCTGTGTGCAATTTCCAATATTTCAACTTTCCTGTGGCCTGGAATGACAGTTTTCAGCTGCACAAAGTGAGATTCTTACATTTTCCAGCCAAAATCTTGGTGGCTGCTCTGAGCTGGGGGTGTGAACTCCCAGTGTGGATTAAGGGAAGAGCAGCTCCAGCATTGCCACGTTTCCCTGCCCCTTCCCCTCAGGTGTTTCTCAGGCAAGAGGGATTATTCCACCTGCTCTGCAGGGCTGGGGTGTCCAGAGGAACAAGGCACCAGCCTTGCACAAAAGCTGCTGGGAAGAGTTTTACCAAAAGTCACAGGATTCTGGGATATTCCCAGCTGGAGGGAGTCCAGCCCCTGGACACTCAGCAATCCCCCTCTGCTGGGAGCCCCAGATTCCCCTTGGGGCTGTGCCCAGCACCCTCTGGGGCCAGAACCTTTTCTTGTTTTGCGTTTTCTGACCCAAAAAGCGCTTGGTGCTTCGGGTGGGTGTGGTGCTGTGCTCAGCCCCAGCTCACAGCAGCCCTGCGCTGTCCAAGAGCCTCCCTCAGCTCCTGGAGCAGGCCTGGAGCGCCTTCCTGATGGAAAAGAGTTCCAGCTGTGTGTTTGCTCTGCCTTCTCCCCTCCAGCACGGCCCTGTGCCTGCACTGCTGCCTGCTGCAGCTCTGCCTGCTGCAGCTCTGCCTGCTGCAGCGCTGGCTGTGCGGTGCTTCCCTCCCTGGGCAGGCTGTGGGAGCAGCCCGGCATTCCTGAGCCCGGGATCTGAGATGCAGGAACAGCTCGGGATGCCCGGGAGATGCACATTATTATTATTATTATTATTATTATTATTATTTTAATGGCATGGCCTTTATATTATTATCATCATAGCATGGGTTTAATATTATTATTGTTATTATTATTGCTATTATTATTATTATTATTTTAATGGCATGGGTTTTATGTTATTATCATGGCATGGGCTTAATATTATTATTATTATTGCTATTATTATTATTTTAATGGCATGGGCTTTTTTTATTATGCTGCAGCTCTGCCTGCTGCAGCGCTGGCTGTGCGGTGCTTCCCTCCCTGGGCAGGCTGTGGGAGCAGCCCGGCATTCCTGAGCCCGGGATCGCTGGGACATCAGGACCAGCCCAGGATGTGTGGGATATGTGGGACCAGCCCGGGATTCCCGAGCCTGGGATCCGTGAGACATCGGGAACAGCTCAGCATTCCCGAGCCTGGGATCTCTGGGACATCGGGAACAGCCTGGGATCCGTGAAACATCAGGAACAGCCTGGCATTCCTCAGCCTGGGATCCCTGGGACATGGGGAACAGCCCAGGATCCCTGGAAGACGTGGCACCAGCCCGGCATTCCTGAGCCCGGGATCTCTGGGATGTGCAGGAGCAGCCTGGGATTCCCAAGCCTGGGATCCCTGTGACATCAGGAACAGCCCAGAATCTGTGAGACATGGGGAACAGCCTGGAATTTCCGAGCCTGGGATCCCTGGGACATGGGGAACAGCCCAGGATCCCTGGAAGACGTGGCACCAGCCTGGCATTCCTGAGCCCGGGATCTCTGGGACATTGGGAACAACCCGGCATTGCCGAGCCTGGCATCCCTGGGATGTGCGGGAACAGCCTGGGATTTCTGAGCCTGGGATCCCTGGAAGATGCAGGACCAGCCTGGGATCCTTGGATCATGCAGGAACAGCCCAGGATCCGTGGAATAAGAGGGACCAGCCCAGCATTCCTGAGCCCAGGATCCCTGGATCATGCGGGAGCAGCCTGGCATTCCCAGAGCCTGGGATCCCTGGGACATCCAGAACAGCCCGGGATTCCCAGAGATCCCTGGAGGATGCAGGAGGAGACCGGGATCCCCGGGAGATGCGGGAACAGCCCAGGATCCGTGGAACAAGAGGGAAGAGCCTGGGATCCCTGAGACATCGGGAACAGTCCGGGATTTCTGAGCCCAGGATCCAGGGGATATGCAGGAACAGCCCGGGATCTGCGGGACATCGGGACCAGCCCGGCATTCCTGAGCCTGGGATCCCTGGGATATCGGGAACAGCCCGGGATCCCTGGGATATGTGGGAACAGCCTGTGGTTTCCAAGCCCAGGATCCCCGGGAGATGCGGGAACAGCCCGCGATCCCTGGGACATGGGGAACAGCCCAGGATCCGTGGGACATGAGGGAAGAGCCCGGGATCCATGGGACAAGCAGGAACAGCTCGGCATTCCCAGAATCCGGGATCCCTGGATCATGCAGGGCCAGCCCGGCATTTCCAGAGCCCGAGATCCGTGGGAGATGCGGGAGCAGCCCGGGATGCCCGGAGGATACGGGAACAGCCCCAGAGATGCGGGAACAGCTCGGGATGCCCGGGATCCCGGAGATGCGGGAACAGCCCTGGAGATGCAGGAACAGCCCGGGATGCCCGGAGATGCGGGAACAGCTCGGGATGCCCGGGAGATGCGGGAACAGCCCCGGAGATGCGGGAACAGCCCGGGATGCCCGGGAGATGCGGGAACAGCCCCGGAGATGCGGGAACAGCCCGGGATGCCCGGGAGATGCGGGAACAGCCCCGGAGATGCGGGAACAGCCCGGGATGCCCGGGAGATGCGGGAACAGCCCCGGAGATGCGGGAACAGCCCGGGATGCCCGGGAGATGCGGGAACAGCCCCGGAGATGCGGGAACAGCCCGGGATGCCCGGGAGATGCGGGAACAGCCCCGGAGATGCGGGAACAGCCCGGGATGCCCGGGAGATGCGGGAACAGCCCCGGAGATGCGGGAACAGCCCGGGATGCCCGGGAGATGCGGGAACAGCCCCGGAGATGCGGGAACAGCCCGGGATGCCCGGGAGATGCGGGAACAGCCCCGGAGATGCGGGAACAGCCCGGGATGCCCGGGAGATGCGGGAACAGCCCCGGAGATGCGGGAACAGCCCGGGATGCCCGGGAGATGCGGGAACAGCTCCACCTCACGGCTCGGCGCTCCCGGTTCATCCCGGGCACCACGTGATGGTTCGCTGCCATTTCAGGGATCCGGAGAGGCGGCTCCTGTCCTTTGGCAGATGGAAACTCAGCCCGAAATCCCCTCCCCGCTCCCGGGAAACGGCGCGGGAGAGGCTGCGGGCATGGGGATGCGCTGGGGGAGGCTGTGCAGAGCTGCACGGGGAGCTGCGGCTGTTGCTGACCTTCCAGAGCCCAGGGATGGATGCTGAGCTTCTGTTCAGGAGGAGGGACCCAGCACCTTGGTGCTCTAAACTCAGGGTAAAATATAAATGTATAAACTCAGGAGGTAAAGTGCTTCAGCAGGGGTGTCCTGGGCCATCTGTAGGCGGTTTAAAATGTGGATTTTTGTAAATGGAAACAGCCTGGGACTCAGCACAGCTGTGAGCAGGGCTGCACTCACTGCCTGTGCTGACTTTGCAGCACCTCAGCAGTAATTCCCTCTCTCCAGGTGCTTGGGAGCTGCTCCCACACACAGCCCACAGTGGCAAAGTTCCAAAGCGTCCACAATTTGAAGTTTAATTTAAATCCTAATTACAGTACACTGCAAGTGCTTTTTAGCTTATCAACTTTAACTACGCTGTGTTGTAAATACTTTAAAACCAATAATCTAAAATTACCCCTCGTGAGCCTTAATACAATGCATCTTTCATAGTTCTGTTTCTCCAAAGTATTTATTCTTATTTGCAAAGCGTTCTTTCAAAACTTATTTCTGGTTTAGTTTCTCTCTCAACAATGTCTCTCCTATTCCATAACATTTCTAAATCAGCATTTCTTATCTCAAATTTTACATACAAATACACACTGTGTGAACCTCCTGTAAGTTTTAGGAATTTTGTATAAATTCATTTCCCACACAAAGCACCACGAGGTTCCAGGAAAGAGCTGTGGTGCTAAGGCTGCAGGTGACAGTAAAATAATGTCATTGCAGGGGACAGGTGGAGTCATTTACATTTGGGATGTGCTGTGTTGATGGAAAAAAATAGAAATATGATGTTTGGCTGCAAGACCAGAGGATTGGACTTGTGTTCTGACTTCCACTCCCTTCAGAAAACTCACAAGGAGCTGGTTTATGTCCCGTGGAGATTTCACATCCTGCTGAGCTCAGTTTGGGCTTTTTAAAACATGGCATTGCTGACATTGGTTTGATGAAGCATCATTCAGCTCCAGGGTGTGCCTGGACATCCCCAAAATCTGAGCACAGAGCAAGAAGTTCATCCTCGCTTCGTTTTCCTGCAGCCCTGCAGTGGTCAGGGCTGAGGATTTGTGTGATACCCCTGGGAAGGGATGGGCAGGGAGCTCAGAGCCCTCACCTGGGGCTTGAGGAGGAGAAAACGTGGGATCCCAGAAGCTCAGAATGGATGGGTTGGGAGGGACCTCACACAACACCCAGTCCCACCCCCTGCCATGGGCAGGGACACCTTCCTGAGTCCAGGATGCTCCAAACCCCCTCCAGCCTGGCCTTGGGTGCTTCCAGGGGCAGCCACAGCTCCTGTGGACCCCTGTTCGAGGGAAATGAGAGGGATTCTGATTCCAGGCTGACATTTTCTAGGTGATCAGGTGACAGGAGTTGCCTTCTGTATTTATTCATGTATTAAATTGGCATCTTTGTGCCTTGCTCGAGGCTGTAAGTTGTCACCTCCGTGGATTTTAAACTAAAATAAGCCATCCTAAAGGATCACTTGGATTTGAGGAGGAAAAGGGCAACGTGGGAACAAGATGTGTTGGGTGATTTCCCTGTTTGCACTGCAGCTGTTCCAGAGGCTCCAGGCTGGTCTCATTCCTTCCCTTCCAGGAGGGCAAGCGCCCAAATCCCGATTCAGGCATCTGGAATGTGCCTAAATCCCTCTTTCCCTGGAGCCCTTGTGTCCCCCTGAGGAGCACTGGGGTGGCAGCAGAGCTGTGCCAGCTGTCCCTGGCTCTGAGCTTTGCGTTCTGCTCTCACCCAGACAGACAAAATTGGAAACTGCTGCTTCTGTTCAGCTGCAACCGGCCCTGTCAGTGCTGCAAGGAGCTCTCAGCTTCTCCCAGAGCCTGTCTGGAGGATGCACTTTCTAAATCCTTGACAAATGTTTGTGTTTTCTTTCACCACAGCACAATAAAATGCTTGTCCTGCCACGGCTCACTTCCTTGCCTGTTTTGGCTGGGCTTTGCAGGCAGGCATCAGCAGCCTGTCTGGGGGAAAAAATGAATTCATCAGCTTAGCTGGCTGCTTTGGTTTCTCAGCCACTCCAGAGTCAGGATGCAGGGAAATCAGTGCAGGGAGTGGGATTATAAATATCAGCTAGTGGGCAGAGCTGCACTAATAATTGGGGTGATCATGGATTGCCAGGCAGCCTGAATTTGCAGGGTGCTGCCACTCCTCGGTGTGGGCACTTCCCAGCACTGAGGCTTGAAAGGCTGCACTGGGATCTTCAGCAATTCTCTGTAAATTGGGGAAAACTCAGCTTTGTGTTTTGGGTGAAATGTCCTCAGGAATTTTGTGCAAATTGGGTAAAACTCAATTTTGTGTTTGGGGGCAGTGTCAGCTTCTTCCTCTGAATCCTGGCCTGAGGCAGGAAGAAGTTCATTTCTTCTGATAAAGGAGCAATAAATTCTCTTTCTCTGAAAGATTTAGGTGTCCTGTGGCTGCTATCTTGGTGTAAATCCTCTATTTTAAAAAAAGTATCTTCCATAGCACAGTTTCTATTTTAACATTACATTATAACCTAAAACTATATTTAACACGCTACTTAAAAAAATGAATACAGCATAACTTTCTAACACAAACACATACAGTATTCATTTTAATATTTTCCCCACCTTGTTTTCCCCTCAGCTGGGCCGTGGCTGTGCCCTGCCCAGGGCTGGCCTGAGCTCTGTGTCCAGCCAGGATGTCCCAGCAGAAAAACCCCGAGCGATTTTCCACACCAGCGAGAGCGACCCGGTGAGTGCCTGCCAGCACTGTCCCTGCCCACAGCCAGCCCTGGGTGCCACCAGGGCCATCCTGGCAGCCAGCAGGGCTGCCTGGCACTGTGGGAACTCCTAAAGCAGGGATCAGTCCATGGCTGTGCTCAGGATGGAGCCTGAGAGCTGCTGGGAACGGGTATTGATCCCTTCAGAGCTGCACAGATGAGAGACAGACACACAGATGGGATTGCAGGAGCTGGGACAGGGCTTAGCTTGTCATCAGACACCATGAATTTCAAATCCAGGGTTGAAATCGAATTCATCACCATCAATTCATTCATCACCATCAATTCATCACCATCAATTTCAACCCCAGGGTTGTTATTCCCTGGAAAGGCCTCCCTGAGCTGGCTGTGAAGAGGATAAAAACCACACCCCAGATGACCTCAGCACAGCTCTGCAGCATCACAATTCCAGCCTCACGCCCTGTGTCTCACAGAGCACAAAATGAAGGGCAGTAAATGAATGGAGGAAGCCTTTGAGGTGCTTTTCTGCTGCTGGGTAATTGGAGCCTCTCCTCTCGGTGCTGATTCCTCCGGGGTCTCTATGGAAACCAGGAGATGATCTGCTGCACGTGACCCCGAGTCTCCACAGACTGCACAGCACAGGCCAGATGGCCCCCATTGTCCCCACTGTCCTGTGCCTGCCTTTTTTTTTTGTTGCCAAGCAACTGGCTCTGCCATTCTGACTTCTTTGGCATGGCTTTGGCCAGCTCGGGCTGGCTGGGGCACCCCAGCTCCTGCGCCGGACAATCCCATTGAAATGGGACTAAAAAAGCCACTAAACACCAAATTTTTCATCAGAGTTTGTGTACCCTGCCATTAGCAAAGCTCCAAGTGGCTGAAGGTGAGGATAAATTATCCACATTGTGTAGGAGAGTGAAGGAATTCGTGCAGCAAGTCAGGGATGAAGCTGAGAATGAAAATGGGCTCTGGAGTCCTGCTCTTCTGGAAAACCACAGGAGAACTCCAGGAAAGGCACAGTTTGAAATAAGCTTGGGGAAAAGAAGTGTCACTTCACACTTCTCCTCAGGTGACAGCTCCTTACTGCAGGGCACCTCCTGAACAGCCAGGATTTATCATTTCCCCCCGTTGCAAAGATTTCCTGACCAGTGAATTCCCCCCCAGTCTGGCAGCTCCAGCAGCTCAGCCCTTTGCTGGAGTTACCAAACTTCCAAGAAATCATTCCTTGAATCAGGAGTTCCTCAAATCCTGCAGCTGTGCCAGGGGGGAGCACAGAGTCCTGTGTGTCCTAGGGAGGTGTAACAGGGGGTAGTTGCTGGGTAAAAGGGGCAAAAAGTGAGAGCAGAGGTGTGTTTTGTGCTGAAAGGCTGCAAATCTGTCCTGAGGAAGGGAAGGGAGACTTAACAACAATCCTGGGGCCAGCAAATTCATGGATGTGCAACAGAGCTTCCAGCAGTGCTCCACAAAGAGTCCATCAAGAGCTGAGAAAAGCCAAATATTCCTGGCCAAAGAGGCAGAAGTCACACCTGCACACAAAAATGCTTCCACATAAAATAAAGAAAGCAAGGAAATTGTTCTATTTGTTGTTGTAAATGCCAGTTTTTATATAAAACAGGAACAAAGAGGAGGATGGTTTTACTTTAAATCCATGGAAAAAAAAATGCAGAAAGCAGAGCAGGACAAGATCTGAGCTTCAAAGATTAACACAAAACTGCTAAAAGTCACACAGGAAGGGCTGCAGAGTTTAGTGTCCTAATTAGACAAGACACAAAAAAGGATGACTTGAGCAAAAAGAAATAAGCAAGTGCTTTGCAGGTATTGCATGGCAGGAAAAGAGAATAATGAAGGGAACAAACAGGCATTAAATTCTCAGATCCCAGTGGCAACAGCTCCTTGCTGTCATTATGGTGAGACCTGCAGGGGTAAACACTAGAAATAAATGCAGCAGGATTCAAGTGCAGTGGAGGAATAGCCCTGCTCACTGAGGTCACCACAAGGGACTGGAAATTATTGCCCTGGAAAAGAAATGATGAGTTTTTAAGCCTCAGTAACCAAATGGCACCGTGGGAATCACTGCTGGGAGGCAGCACCCAGGGCAGAAATCATCATTTTGTAAGAGAAAAAAGGGAATGTGACACCAGCAGGTAACTCAGAAGGGTGCCACGCCTCTGTCAGGGTTTGAAAGGTGAGGGAAATCCCAAAACACCACAGGGAATCCCTTCATTGTTCAGTGCCAGCTGGGATCTCCTTTCTTTAGCCCCTTCCCCAGCACCTGCCAGCAGTGTCCTGACCCCACAACTCCTGCTTTATTCCATTTTATTTTCATTTCCTCCTCTTGCTCTGCCCCCCAGTAAGAGAATATTGCCTGTGACTGAGCACTGCCTGCCTGTCCCACCCTGCCAGGCCACCTGTGTCCAGGTTCAGGCATCACCAGGGTGCCAATTGCCATTTTCTCTTGCAGGCCAAGCACACAGAGCAGCACGAGGGTCGTCTGTACAGCATCCCCCTGGAGGAGCTGAAGGCTGTGCTCCCCCATGGGCTGCCCCATCGTTTCCAGCAGCAGGTATTCCTTGCAGAATTCCTTGCAGGTGTTCCAGCTTGGAGGGAATGCACTCAGAGCAGCTGGGGCTGCATCCCTGGAAGTGTCCAAGGCCAGGCTGGAGGGGGTTTGGAACAGCCTGGGATGGTGGGAGGTGTCCCTGCCCGTGGATGTGATGATCTCAAAGGTCCCATCCAGCCCAAACCATTCCATGGTTCTGTGTGGGAAGAACCAGATCTGCTGGTGATGTTCTGATGGAATGAGAGGGAGCAGGAGTGCAGTTATTCCTGGTCCTTCCTGGTGTTTTCAACATCTAAAAGAGATGAGTCAACCACCCAGAGCAGCAGCAGAAGAGTTTGAGGGTTCCACCTCAGGCAGCTTTTGTTCCAGTGTTTTTCATCTCTAACATCCAAGCACAAAATGAATTGCAGAAATATTTTCCATGGCTGTGTTGTAGTTGAGATGGAGACAATGCAAAGCAACACTCCATTTTCAGAAGGCTTCAGACCTGGTTTTATTCTAGCATGCATGCTTTTTGTACATTCTTACAAAACTCCTAAGTTTACTCATTGGTCAGGAAAGACAAAGTGCTCACAGTTACAGGTTTCTCTTATTTGTCCTTCTTTCTTTCTTGGTTTCTATGTCAACAGCCTTGGTAGAAAATTCTTTCAGGGGTAAACATGGATCCTCTTCTCAAACTTCTCTCTGGCTCACAGAAGTCACTGTAAAGCCTCTTCCACATGCTGTATTTATGTGTGAAAGAGGCTGTCTCATGAAATCCTGCAGCAAAGCAGTCTCATCTCCTGATTTGTGATGAGGCAGATGGAGCTGTGCCAGGCTCTGCTCTGCCTGAGTCAGGAACAGATTCCTTACCTGTGCAAACCCACAGTTACCTGTGCAAATCCATAATTACCTGTGCAAATCCACAATTACCTGTGTAAATGCACAATTATCTGTGCAAATCCACAATTACCTGTGCAAACCCACAGTTACCTGTACAAATCCACAATTACCTGTGTAAATGCACAATTATCTGTGCAAATCCACAATTACCTGTGCAAACCCACAGTTACCTGTACAAATCCACAATTACCTGTGTAAATGCACAATTATCTGTGCAAATCCACAATTACCTGTGCAAACCCACAGTTACCTGTACAAATCCACAATTACCTGTGCAAACTCACAATTACCTGTGCAAACCCAGGTCACTGAGTTGGATTCATGGACAGCCCAGTCACCCACAGCCCAGTCTGTGGGAACAGGGTGGAAGAGGTGACCCAGAAAACCCTTTTTGGGCACAGGAAGGACAAGAAAATCCTTCCACTGAGGGGAAGCAGCACTTGACCAACCCCGTGGGTGCTGCTGGGCAGAGAGGGCAGAGCTGGGTGTTGGAACCCTGGATGCTGAGAATTTGGAACTTTCTGTGCTTAAAAGGCACAGACCCACAAGAGAACCCTACAGCTGACCTGAGGCTGTGAAGAAGGCTTCAAAAATTGATGAATAATACTGAGATTACAGGTGTGTAGTTGGTTAGAAGTGTGTGATATCACAAAGTAGAAAACTTAAAAGGTTGGGGTTTTAGAATATAGAAATAAATGTGAAGCAAGATGGAAGTTTTAGAGCAGAGACAGGTTGTTCTTCTTTACCTTCTTCTTCCTTCTTCTTCACCTTCTTCTTCCTTCTTCTTCACCACCTTCTTCATTCTTTTTCCTGGGTTTGGGTGATGTTTTGTAATTGGGCAGAAGAGTCCGCATTGGGGCTCCTTGGGATCAGTTATTGGGTTAAAAGGGAAAATAATCTAGGTGTCATTTCTTAATTGGATAGTTTAGTCTTAAAAGACCTTGTAACAAGAGCTAGTTAACCATTTTGTGCCTGGTTAATGAAAGGCTGCAGAACTCATGGTTGTGAGGCTGTAACAGAGAAGAAATAAATACCCAAGTCTGAGCATGAAATCTCAGGTGCCTTCAATCCCAACCTCCAGAAACCAATATCTGGGGGTGTTGGGGGCCTCCAGGCAGGTTTGGAGCAGGGCTGGGGACAGCTGTGCTCAGCCAGCTGGTGGCAGTTTGCTCCCAGCTGTCCTTCCTCAGATCCAGACCTTCAACGAGGCGCGGGTGATGGTGCGGAAGCCGGCGCTGGAGATCCTCTCCTACCTGAAGGGCTCCAACTTTGCCCACCCTGCTGTCAGATACGTGATCTGTATCCTTGAACTTGAGGGTTGCAATGAAGAGAAACACAAGAAATTCGTGCAGGGGAGAGGGTGGTGAGCCTGGGCTGGGCTGGTCTCCAGGAGGTTGTGCCACGAGGGCTGTGCTCGTGCAGGAGCTCCAGGGAGCTCAGAGCTTGGCTGTCTTTATTTTAACCTTCAGACAGGGTCAGCACACAGGGCATGGGGCTCCCCACTCTGCCCAGTGGGGTGGGGGACAGGGAGAAGGAATTTGGGTTTGCTGGGTGAAGTGCCATCCTTGCTTTGTCGAGCTCTGACCCCCCTTTATGCCCTTTCTGCAGGAATCACAGTCAAGTACAAACTGAAGTGGTTTTTCAGAGACTTTCCTTGACAGGGCTTGTTGGAGATGGTGAGAGAGGAACAGGCAAGACCATGACCCTGTGCCACGTGGTTCACTACTGCTCCAGGCAGGGCTGGCTGGTGGTGCACGTCCCCGATGGTGAGAAAACCAGGGCCCTGGTGCCACACCAAACACCAAAGGAAGCTGCTTCAGCAGCTGTAGGATATCCCACCACAATGAATCCTTGTGTTTCCGTAGTGGAAAAGGCTCATAGAACACAAACCACAAAATATGAAACACAAAAACCCCAAATAAAGTAGAGCATAATTAGTTTATCTTCACCTGCTCACAGCTCCTTTGAGCCAGTTTGGTTTTCTCCATTGTTAACAGGAATGGGAAGAGTTTGGGAGCTGTAGGATATCCCACCACAATCTATTCTTATTTTTTCATAGTGGAAAATGCTCATAACACACAAAACCCCTAAATAAAGTAGAGCATAATTAGTTATTTTCACCTGCTCACACATCCTTTGGGCCAGTTTGGTTTTCTCCATTGTTAATGAGCATGGAAAGAGAATATTTGGGTTCTGTGTGGCCTCCTCTGATCCCAAGGGACAATTCTCCAGGAAGGACGGAGCTGCATCCACCTCTGGGGTGCCAAAGACACGAACCTGTTGAAATGAGTCCAGAGGAGGCACCAAGATGATCAGGGGAGCAGCTCTGCTGTGAGGAAAGAGTTGGGATTGTTCAGTTCAGGAGAAGAAATTGGGATTGTTCAGCCTGGGGGGGAAAAGGCTCTGGGTTCACCTCATTGTGGCCTTGCAGGACCTAATGGGACTGCAAGAAAAACGGAGAGAGAGCATTTAAACTGGAGTGGAGGGACAGGACAAGGGGCAATGGCCTCCCACTGCCAGCGGGCAGGGGTGCCTGGGGTGTTGGGAAGTTCCTCCCTGTGAGGGTGGGGAGGCCCTGAGGAGCTGAGGCTGCCCCTGCATCCCTGGCAGTGTCCAAGGCCAGGCTGGAGCACCCTGGGATTCTGGAAGGTGTCCCTGCCATGGCAGGGGGGGAGCTGGTTGATCTTTAAGGTCCCTCCCAACCCAAACCATCCCATTATTCTGACTTTCCTTACCAGAGCTGCAGAGTAAAGACAAGCAGCACAAACACCCCTCCCTTCCCCACCTCATACCATTATTTTGACTAAAAAAACCCAAAAAAATATCAAAACAAGTTTTATTTTGCTGACAGCTCATCTCTGGGTGAAGAACTGCAAGGAGCTTTTTCAGTCTTCCTACAACAAAGAGCGGCTGGATCAGCCCCTGCAGGCTTCTGTCTGGCTCAAGAACTTCAAAGCCTCCAATGAACGTTTCCTGCAAGAGGTTTGTGGCTGCAAACCCCAGCCCTGCCCCGTGCTGGTCTTCAGCTGCTGCAGGAAAAGCAATTTATTCCCCTCTGGGGGGTGGCTGGTGCTGGTGGATGCTTCTCCCACATTCTGCAGTCCAGCCTTGCTTTGCCTCCTGTCACCCCCAGTCTCATCATAGTTTTCTTCCCACAGATAAAAACACAGAAAAAATACATTTGGGGCAAAAGGGAAAGCACAGAGGAGGGCAGGCCTTTGAGGGAAGTGGTGGAGCAGGTAAGGAACAGCCAGTGCTGCTGGTGTGGTCTCACCTGGTGCCAGAGGATCCTGTGTTTGTGGCACAGATTGCTGCTAAAGATCTGAGAGATACTGGGGAATAGAAATTGTCTCTTTGTCAACAAAAGATGATGTGGTGGATCTGTGCAGAAAATTTGGATAGAGACAAAGTTAGAATTTGAAATTCCCGTGTTTTGATGCTCAAACTGCTCTTGGAAGATGTTGTTGACTGTCTTCCCCTGGAAGGGCTGCCCAAAAGTCACCCCCTGGCAAGAAATTGTCTGGGTTTGAACAGACAGGTGTCTGCTAAGGAAGGCAGGACCTCCCCTGAAATGGAAAATGAATTATTATAATTTTGAATCCCTCTGAGGCCCATGGACAGAAGATAATCAATAATTAATGGCTCATGAACAGAAGATATTTCCGGGAGGGAGGATTGTTTGTGGAAGAGATAAAGAGAACTGCCCAGTGAACAGCAGATGACTGCCCCACCTGGTTTTAACAGTGTTAATTTCAATAATTACCAGCAGATGAATGTCCCACCTGGTTTTAAGTGTTAAACAATGTTAATTTTAACAATGACCAGCAGATGACTGTTTTTAACAGCGTTAATTTCAATAATTACCAGCAGATGACTGCCCCCCCTGTTTTTAACAGTGTTAATTTCAATAATTACCAGCAGATGAATGTCCCACCTGGTTTTAAGTGTTAAACAATGTTAATTTTAACAATGACCAGCAGATGACTGCCCCCCCTCTGACAGACGCAGCAGAGCTCCCAGGCCAGGTGAATCTCTCCTGGCAGGACTGGAGCAGGCTGAGCTGTCCCTGTGCTCCCTGCAGGGCCTGGCTCGGGTCAGGAGCGCCAGCGACGCCGTGGGGGTGCTGCTGAGGGAGCTGAAGCTGCAGAGCCAGCGCGGCTCCTGCCGGCTCCTGGTGGCCGTGGACGGCGTCAACGCGCTCTGGGGACGGACCTCGCTGAGCAAGGAGGACAAGAGCCCTGTGAGCAGCTGCCTGCTGGCCTCGGCACGGTCACAGCACGCAGCAACGCTGCAGCATTCACACCTGCTTTTGTTCTAGCACGCGTGGCTTTTGTGCGTTTTTACAAAAGCCATAAGTTCACGTTTTATTCATTGGTCACTTAAGACAAAGTGCTCGCAGTTACAGGTTTCTTATTCCTCCTTTCTTTCTTTCTTGGTTGCTATGTCTTGGTTTCTATGTTTTCTAAGTTTTTTTGGTAGAAAATTCTTTCAGGGGTAAATATGGATCATCTTCTCAAACTTGTCTCTGGCTCACAGAAATCACTGTAGAACCTCTTCCTCAGATGCCTTTTTGGGCTACCTAAAAACAGAGGCCAGACAAAATGAAGGGAATAAAAGCAGTTTTATTTATTGGAGGGTCTTCAAGTACATTTTGGGCAGACAAAGCCCCCCAGGGGCTGCACCCAAAAATGGACAATGCATCACAGGTTTTCAAACTTCTGTTAGTTTGGTCCATTTGCATATTGGGGGTTAATCTTCCAATTACAGTATTAAAGTCATTTACCCCAAGTTTGCTCCCCCCATCTCACTTTTGTTTACATTTTTCAAGGCCTGAGGCAGTGAGGTGTCCTTGATTGCCAGGCCTGGAGAGGAATTGTGTCTGCCCAAAATGGGAGAGCAGCAGCTAACACTGGAGTTAGCTGGATATGGAGTTATGCACCAAAAAATTGCAGGATACAAACGCATGAAAATTAGAAGATATATTTTTAAATTTATATAAATATATATTTAAAAATATATAAAAATTATAAAAGCTAAAATCCTGAGGTTCTTTCCCCCAGAGCTCTGCCCTGGGCACAGCCCTGACTCCTGCTCCAGGGAGAGCAGGGAGGCTCTTTGGTTCACTTTTAATTCTGTGGCAATCCCTGAAAATGTTCAGGCTTTGGAGGAGCCT
Organism: Montifringilla adamsi; assembly: GCA_017590115.1. Classification (NCBI taxonomy): domain Eukaryota; kingdom Metazoa; phylum Chordata; class Aves; order Passeriformes; family Passeridae; genus Montifringilla; species Montifringilla adamsi. The sequence goes on along the minus strand of JAGGNK010003447.1, from coordinate 139,741 downwards.
GAAAGGTTCACGCTGTGCTCCAGAGAGTTCTCCCTGAGTTTCTCCTGTCTCTCCCTGAGGCAGAGTGCAGTGGGGGTTGGAGAGGCAGGGCTGGGTGTTGCTCAGCGCAGCGTGACTCAGCCTTGCAGGGCGAAGGGAAAGCAAAGAATAAAACATTCCTGGAGGATGGAAATGATCCTGCCAGCCCAGCTGGAAGGAGGGGAGGGGAGTTTGTGTCTCAGATGGAAGCTGCTGGCAATGAAATAGTGATGCAGACAATCTCCACCAGGTTTCTCCCGAGGAGCTGACGCTGGTGCACAACCTGAGGAAGATGCTGATGAACGACTGGGTGAGTTCCAGGCTCTGCCTTTGCCTCTGTCTCTGCCAGCAATTAAATCCCAGCAATTAAATCTGCCACAAGCCCAAAGCTACGAGTCCAGCAGCGCTGAGGGAGGGCACAGGCCCTGCAGCAGTGTCTCCTCAGAGATTGTGACACCCCCTGAGGAGAATGGGGACAGCTGGACTCTGCAGCAGCATTTCCTGATCCCCCTGGCAGGCTCTGCTGCAGGACCCTGAGCTGGAGGTGTTTGACAGCCCTTGGGACCCTTTGGGTTATGAGTTCTTTGAGCCAGTGAGAACTCCTGGTTTCTGAACATTTTGCTGGAGGAGGTCAACTCCTGCTGCTGCTTTTCCCATCCCCTGGATGCTCAGAGCTAGAAGGAGTAGGCTGCAGATTTAAAGGTGTATAGGAAAGTCCATTTTAAAGTATTTCACTTGTTGGCAGAGAAAACCCATTATAGGTAAGGAGAGTTTTGATGCCAGCCCTGGGAACATGAGCTGTGTATTTATTTTCCCTGTGCTCACATGGAGCAGCCAGGATTAGTGTGGTCTGGAGCATTATAAAAAGTTAATCTTGTAGAATTTTTGAAGAATGCAGATCCCAGAATGGGATCTTAAAGCCCAACTCAGTGCCACCCTTGCCATGGCAAGGACACCTTCTGCTGTCCCAGGCTGCTCCCAGCCCCATCCAGCCTGGCCTTGGGCACTGCCAGGGATGCAGGGGCAGCCTCAGGTGCTCTGGGCACCTGTGCCAGGGCCTCTCACCCTCCCAGCCAGGAATTCCCAATTCCCAATATCCCATCCAGCCCTGCCCTGTTACTGTGAAACCGTCTCCCCTTGTCCTGTCCCTCCATCCCTTGTCCCCAGTCCCTCTGCAGCTCTCCTGGAGCCCCTTCAGGCCCTGCCAGGGCTCTGAGCTCTCCCTGGAGCCTTCTCCCCTCCAGGTGAGCACCCCCAGCTCAGCAGAGGGGCTCCATCGTGGAACCCTTGCTGCAGCAGCTCCATCCTGCAATAAAAAGATGCCTCGGAGATTGATCCTAAAGCAGCACTGGGTTTGCAGCTGACAGGATTTGTATTTCTGCTCTGCCTTCCAGAGTGGAGGTGCCATTGTGACCACCCTCAGCCAGACTGGCTCGCTCTTCAAGCCCAGCTCAGCCTACACTCCCCAGGAGCTGCTGGGAAAGGTGAGCCACGGCCTCTTCTGGGCTTTTTTTTCCCCTCTTCACATTGGGAAAGAAACAAAAAAAAATTGGTTGGTGCTTGGTTCTGTTCAAGGGGACACTGCTCAGGCTCGCTGGGGATCACACACAGCTTTGGGTCAGCAGTGCCCTGAGTGCCAGGGGAGCCACAAGTGTCCTGGGGTGTGCCAGGCACAGGGGCAAGGCAGGGACTGCCCTGCCCTGGGGCACTTTGGGCACCACAGTCTGGGAGGGGTCTGGAGGATGAGGAGCATCTGAGGGCATTTCTGTCCAGCTGGAAAAGAGGAGCCTGAAGGGAGAGCTCAGGGATCTGCAGCTCCTCGGGAGGGGCAGCTCTGATTTCTGTGAGCAGGACAGGACCCAAGGAACGCTGGAGCTGCGTCAGGGAGGGCTGGGCTGGACGGCAGGAAAAGGGGCAGGAAAAGGAGCAGGAAAAGGCTCTTCTCCCACAGGATGCTGGCACTGCCCAGGGCACGGGCACAGCCCCAGGGCTGCCAGAGCTCCAGGAGCACTTGGACACCACTCCCAGGCACAGGGTGGGATTTTGGGGTGCCGGGATTTTGGGGTGTCTCCAGGGCCAGGAGCTGGACTGGGTGATCCGTGTGGGTCCCCTCCAACCCTGGCTATTCCATGACTCCATGATGAGCTCCCTCTGGGCCGTGTCCCCACCCAGCCCCACCACTGACCCTGCCTGGCCTCCCTTCCCAGGAGGGCTTCGATGCCTTGGACCCCTTTGTGCCCATCGCTGTCCCCAACTACAGCCCCAGGGAGTTCGAGAGCTGCTACGGCTACTACCTGGAGCGCAGGTGGCTGCAGCACGAGAAAGGTCGGTGCCGGCGGAGGGGGCGGCACCGGGCTCGGTTCCCTCCCTCCCTGCCCAGCTCCTCCAGCTCTGTTTTTCTGTCTCGCAGCGCACACGGAGGACGGCAAGGCGGAGCTGCGGTTCCTCAGCGGCTGCAACCCGCGGCAGCTGGACCGGCTGGCGGGACCGCTATAGCGCAATAAAGGCTCCGTTCTCCCGGTGTCCGTGTCCGTGCCTGTATCCCGGTGCCCGTGTCCGTGCCCGGTGTCCCGTGTCCGTGTCCCGGTGTCCCGTGTCCATGTCCCGGTGTCCGTATCCCGGTGTCCATGCCCGTGTCCCGGTGCCCGTGTCCCATGTCCATGTCCCATGTCCATGTCCCGGTGTCCGTATCCCGGTGTCCGTGCCCGGTGTCCGTGCCCGTGTCCCGGTGCCCGTGTCCCATGTCCATGTCCCATGTCCATGTCCCGGTGTCCGTATCCCGGTGTCCGTGCCCGTGTCCCGGTGCCCGTGTCCCATGTCCATGTCCCATGTCCATGTCCCGGTGTCCGTATCCCGGTGTCCGTGCCCGGTGTCCGTGCCCGTGTCCCGGTGCCCGTGTCCCATGTCCATGTCCCATGTCCATGTCCCGGTGTCCGTATCCCGGTGCCCGTGTCCGTGTCCCGTGTCCGTGCCTGCCGCGCGTGCCCGGCCCCGCCGTTGTCCCCGCCCGTCCGGGGCGGTCCCGGCCGTGACGCGCTCTCGGTTCCTGCGGGGCGATGCCGGGCGAGGCGGTCACGCTGCAGCTCGGGCACTTCTCGGGCTGCGTGGGCGCGCACTGGTGGGGGCTGCAGGTGCGGGGGGAGCTGCGGGACGGGCCGGGGGTCGGGCGGGGCCGGGCCGAGAGCCCCGCGCCGCGCCTGGTGGCGCTGGAGCCGAAAGGTACCGGGGCGGGAGCGGGGCTCGGCCCGCGCCGCGCCGCCCCGCCGTGACCGGGCTGTGCTTGCAGGCGGCGTGGGCGCGCTCGGAGCGGACGGGGCGGACACGGAGCCGCCGGTGAGCTGGTGAGTGCGGGACGGGGCTGCCGGTGAGCCGGGGAGTGCGGGACAGTGCGGGACGGGGCTGCCGATGAATGCGGGATCGGTGAGCCGGGGAGTGCGGGACGGGTCCCGCAGCTGCCGCCGCTTTGTGTCGCAGGGACGGGGCCGTGGCCGATTACCGGGACCGGGGCCGCGCGTCGCGGGACACCGGGAGCCGCAGGGTGAGCGCGGCCGGGGGTCCCCCCACCGCTCCGGGACCGGGGGCGAGGCGAAGCCCCCCGTAAGCGGGGATCCGGGTTGTTCCCGCAGGGAGACGCCGCCGGGGACGGGAAGGGGAGTCCCGGTGCTGCGGGGCCAGGTTTGTGCGCGGGGCCGCTCGGGCTGGGCTCGTTCTCGGGGGTCGGTTCCAGAAAGGCAGAATTCCCTGGCTCCCGCTGTGGGACAGAGGAAACAGGGAGAAGGAAAACTGGGATAAGAGTGCTTGGCTTAGGGAGAGCTGGGGCTCAGCAGATGGGCTAAAAAACTGGACAGGTTAAAAAATTGATTTTGCGTTCATGGGGATGCTGAGAGCTCAAAAAGGATGCTCAGAGTAGAAAGGGGATGCTCAACTGAAAGGGGAGGCTTGGAGCGTGTTAGAAAACTGATTTTACGTTCACAGGGATGCCCAGAGCAGAAAGGGGGTGCTCAGAGCTGCAAGGGGATGCTGAGAGCAGAAAGGAGAGGCTCAGAGCATGTCAGAAAACCGATTTTATATTCACGGGGCTGCTCAGAGCTGCAAGGACCTTTGCTCTGCCCTCTGCCTCCCTGCAGGTGCAGCTCCTGCAGGGTCCCAGGCTGCTCCCCCAGTGAGGCTCTGGTCTGATTACCTCAACGTTCAGCTGCACCCCAAGAGCCTCTACGTGATCCGGCAGTACCTGCACGATGGGTAGGGCCAGGGCTGAGTTTTGCCTTCAAGGATGAATGAAAGTGATAAAATAACCCCTCTTTGCCCCTTTTTCCCTTAGGGATTGTGGCTGTCTCGAAGCCTTTGGGCAAGGTGAAAGTCTCCTGCAGGACCCTGCCTGTGTGGAGGAGCTGGAAGATCGGCTGCACTTCTTTGTTGAGGAGTGTGATTACCTCCAGGTTCACACCTTCTCCAAGCTCCCTTTCCTTCCAGGAAACTTTCTGCTCAAGGTGAAGCAGCTTCTGAGGTGCTGCCGCTGTTTCCCGCAGGGGTTTCAGGTCCTGTGTGACATCCACAATGGATTCTCTGGAGTTGGTGCCAAGGTGACAGAGCTGCTCCACGATGAATATTCCCGCAAGGGGATCCTGACCTGGGGCCTGACTCCAGCCCTGAGCGCTGTGGGAGTGAGTGAACAACGGGCAGAGCCAAGAACAGGCTCTCACAGGCTCTTCTCTGCTCCTTAAGGTTCCAGTGGTTGGGTTTTTTTCCCCTCCAGGACCCTCAGAAGAGTTTTTACAGAGTGATGAACACAGCCCTGGGCATTGCCCACCTCTCCCGTCACAGCTCCCTCTTCTGTCCCCTGTCACTCAGTGGGAGTTTGGGGATCAAGCCAGAACCTCCTGTGACGTTTCCATACATAAAATACAACGTAAGTCCTGGACTGGCATCTCCCACCGTGGCTGCCTTTGAGCTCCTGCAGCTTTACCCCTCTCTCAGTGTTTCCTGCAGCTCTGTGGTTTTTCGTGGTGCTGTTCTGCTCAGCAGAGACCTTTTCCTGCTTTTTCACTGGGACTCAGCTGCCAACTTTTCATTTCTGTCGTTTTCTTCCTGCTTTTGAAAATATTAACACATTTCCTTGGCTGTTGTGCTTTCTGGTGGGGTGCTGGGTGAAGAAAAGGCTTTACTACATTGTTCTCCATGCTTGGAGTAACTCCAGCCCCACTGGAGCCAAAGACAGATAAGAAAACTGGCACCAAAGCATTTGTCAGCCAACAATTTGTCAGCTGGAGCTACAGTTACACACTGGCTGCTTATCCCAACCCTGAAATAACTGTAAACCACCTCTTCAAAGGCACAATTTACAACCTGGCTAAGCTGAACACACCAACTGTGAGCTGTCCTGCAATTGCTGCATTTGTCTCCTCCCCAGGCATCCCTGAACTACCACAGCAGTGCAATCCTGGCAGCAGCACTGGACACCCTCACAGCTCCCTACAGGCTCTGCTCCTCCCAGGGCTCCATGCTGCACTTTGCTGACTCCCTCACCTTCTCCGGGAGGAAGGTGAGGATGAGGACGCCTTCCAGCTGTGCTGCAGCTGTTCTGCACAGCCCCAGCTGTGCCAGCAGCGTGTTCCAGGCTCTGCTCTGTCACCCCCATCCAGGTTGTGGCTGCTTGGGCAGCTCTTCCCTTCCCTGCCTTGTCTGGCTCCTCGCTCCCTGATGTTCTCAGTGCCCACCAGGATGTGCCCTGGAAGCTTCTGTCCTCGTGGAAGGAGCAGAAGGGCAGCTGCTGTTTTGCTCAGTCTGCTGTGCTACGAGGAATTTGCCAGGAGAAAGCCACCAGGTAAATCAGCATCAGAACTGCACTCCCTGCAGGATTCCTCACTCCCCCCACTGAGGAGCATCTAGTGCCTGAGTGCTACTGATTTTAGAGCAAAGCAGCTAAAAAGCAGCTGAGGCATTGGTGGTTTCAGGCTGGAAAACGCTGAATTTCCTTTGCAGCAGCTGCCTGGGCCAGCCCAGGTCCCCCCTGCACAGCTGTGAGAGCCCTGAGCAGGTGCTGCAGCACTACCTGCACACCCAGTTCCCAGGGGCCTTCAGGTGGGTGCAGGTTTGGAGCTTCAGGGCTGCTGGTTTAGAACAGCAAGGCTTGAGGGAGCTCTGGTAACTTTATTCACCTCCTCACAGCACATGCCACGTGCTCCAGCAGCCCTGTCCCACCCAGCCTCCCTTCCCCCAGTTCTTCTCTCCTCTCCTGACCAGACGAGGTTTCCTCCTGGACAAAGCTCAGGGCTTTTCCTCAGCAGGTAACAAACCCCCCCTTCACCTCTGCAACAGAGAGATCAGGGGCCTAACGGAGGTAAAAAATTACCAAAATGATTAACAACAAACCAGAATGAGCCATAACCAGCATCACCAACGCACAGCCACGCAGGGCCGTGCGCGGAGCTGAGCTCCTGCACACCCAGTGCTCCTGAAGCTGCACCAGGCTGGGATTTGGTGGCTGTTTAACCCCTGCCGTGCCTGTCTCCCTGCAGGTGTTGAGAGCGTGCCCGTGCTGGCAGCGCTGCAGAGCTGCCCTGGCCTGCAGGGGCTGCTCTCGGGGCTGTGCCGGGAGCTGCAGCGCGGCTGCAGCGGCTCCTGCGCGGCTGGGCTGCAGCACGACGACGTCCAGGAGGCCCTGGAGGAGCTCAGGAGCCTGGCCCAGTGCTACCAGACAGGCTCTGGGGCTGGTGGATCCGAGGATGAAGAAGATTCAGACTAATCCAGGCTGGGAGGGGCTGTAAGGTGGCTCCCAGAATAAAGGAATGGTTTTGGAGATGCTCCAGCTGCTCGCTCTTCTTATTTTACCCCAAAAATCTTCTCACTTCTGAGTGAAGTTCTTCTTCAGTTGTGTTGCTGCTTTTTTTGGGGGATGGTTTTACACGTTTTGGTTGGGTTTTTTCAGCTGTGCAAATTGGATTTGCTCTGCCTGGTCAAATAAACCCACACAATAAATAGAAAATTCAGTCTGGGACTATCTCACATACAATCAGCACAAGGGGAGAACTTAGAAAAAGTCACGTGTTGGTTGCACATGAAAACTGACATTTCAGGTACAATATTTACAGAGTGCTGGGCCCAACCTTCACCCCCAGGCCAGGTCAGTGTCCACAAGTTCTGTTACTCCACTGCTGAAGCTCCCCAGGGGAGTTCTTGAGAATTTTCTCCTTTTACTTCCTGCCTTTGCTTGGTACAGGCTGGAAATTGAACCAAAAATGAAGGTGCTGTCTCTCAAGTACCTGTGCAAACTTTTTTCCACAGCACCTGTCTAGCAGCAAACTGGTAAAAAAAAAAAACCCAAAAAAACCCTCTTCTGGTGCAGTGAGATCACCTCAGTCATCAGGCTCTTCCTCGGAGAGCAGCAGATCTTTGTCTGACAGCTGGTCTGTGTTACTGGTGCTGGTGGCATCCTCCTCATCCTCAGAGCTGCCGTCACAGGAGGTGTGGAACAGCCTCATCAGCTCCCTGAACCTGTGGGACACCTGAGAGAGGGAAATGCAGGCTCAGAAGGGACCTCACGGGACTGGGATTGCACATGACAGAGCTCAGGGGGTTCTGGAACACCAAAATAAATCAGTACCACGGTGGCATTTCACACAGAGGAAGAGCAGCGGGCTTTGTTTCCTCTGTGACATTCTCCAGGTAAATCTGGCACTTTGGGAGCATTCGGAGACAAAAGCAGATCTTGGGACAGGAGGAGAGGCTGAGTAGCAGCCACTGAAACAACTCCAAAAGTGCAGCTCAAACATCAAACATCAGCCCTGCCAGGGGGACCAGGGCACTTCTGGCACCACCAAATCAGAACAGACTTTGGCTTGCTTTTGGTTTTATTTGAAACTGAGATTTTTTTTCATCAAACTGAAGGCTGGGAGGCTGACAGGACAGCACCCCCTCCCTCCCAGCCCTCTCACCTCACTCGCTGTCTTGTTGCCCAGTTTCTGGGAGATGGCCTGGAAGGTGTCCAGCTGGGCTCCCTTCTCCTGGCACGTGGTGAGGATGACTCTGTCAGCCTCCCTGCACAACAGAACCCCTGTGACACACCCCAAAACCAGCAGCAGGCTCCAGCACCCCCAGCAATCCCTGAGCAAGGCTCCTCCTGCCACCCCCAGCCCAGGAACCCTCACCAAGCACAGCTCCTCCAGCCTGGATTTAGGCTTTTGAAGGAGGTTTTAAGGGTTTTGGAGGAACCTTCTGAGAAGGTTTTAAGGGTTTTTGAGGAACCTTTTGAGAAGGTTCTGAGGTTTTTTTTGAGGAACATTTATAGAAGGTTTTAAGGGTTTTTGGAGGAACCTTCTGAGAAGGTTTTAAGGTTTTTTTTGAGGAACCTTTTGGAAAGGTTTTAAGGTTTTTTTTGAGGAACCTTTTGGAAAGGTTTTAAGGTTTTTCTGAGGAACCTTCTCAGAAGGTTTTAAGGGTTTTTTGGAGGAACCTTTTGAGAAGGTTTTAAGGGTTTTTTGAGGAACATTTTGGAAAGGTTTTAAAGGTTTTTTGGAGGAACCTCTGAGAAGGTTTTAAGGGTTTTTTGAGGAACCTTCTGAGAAGGATTTAAGGGTTTTTTGAGGAACATTTTGAGAAGGTTTTAAGGTTTTTTTTGAGGAACCTTTTGAAAAGGTTTTAAAGTTTTTTTGAGGAACCTTCTCAAAAGGTTTTAAGGGTTTTTTGGAGGAACCTTTTGAGAAGGTTTTACGTTTTTTTTGAGGAACCTTTTGAGAAGGTTCTGAGTATTTTTTTTAAGGAACCTTCTGAGAAGGTTTTGAGGTTTTTTTCCCCAGTCTGAAGTGCCCCAATAAGAGCCCTGCCAGGAGCATCTCATGGGGCCAAACTGGTGGACAGAGCAAAGCCCAGAGGGAAGGGTCACAAAATAAGGGCACCAAATAAAAGGAAATGCCCCAGCAGGAGCTGGAGCCAGCCAGAGGGCACAGAAAGGGCAGGGGAGAGCAGTACCTGGTCCAGAGCACAACCTTCTCCCCGGTGGAGCTGACTTTGCTGTTCTTGGCACACACGGTGGCCTCTGTCACCCGCTGCTGCTGCTGCTGCTGCTCCTCCCTGTGCCCCGGGGCTCGGGGCTGCAGCTGCGCAGGGGGCTGCAGCAGGGAGCTGCTGCTGCTGCTGCCATCTGTCCTTGGCCTGCCCTCAGGAGCAGCTCCAGTGCAGCCTCTGTGCTCTGGCTGCAAGCTGCAGTGCCCAGGGGAGCCTGAGCTGCAGCTCTGCCCTGCTGCTGCTTCGCTGCTGCGCCCTTGCTCTGCTGCATCTCTGCTGCTCCCCTGCTCTGCTGCACCTCTGCTGCTCCAACGCTGCTCCCCTGCAGCTCTGCAGCTGCACCCCTGCCCTGCTGCTTTGCTGCTCCAGCCCTGCTCTGCTGCATCTCTGCTGCTCCCCTGCCCTGCTGCTGCTTTGCTGCTGCCCTGCTCTGCTGCAGCACTACAGCTGCTGCCCTGCTCTGCTGCTGCTTTGCTGCTGCTCCAGCCCTGCTCCCCTGCATCTCTGCTGCTGCTCCAGCCCTGCTCCCCTGCAGCTGTGCAGCTGCTCCCCTGCTCTGCTGCATCTCTGCAGTTCCTGCCCTGCTCTGCTGCATCTCTGCAGCCCCTGCCCTGCCCTGCAGCAGGCTGCAGCCCCCCAGGCTGTGGCACAGCGGGGAGCAGCAGGTCCCCCGGCAGCCCCCCTGCAGCCCCCCCGGGGCAGGGGCACTCCTTGGACTCC
>JAGGNK010003447.1:0-125000 GCA_017590115.1 Montifringilla adamsi | reverse complement strand
TAACCCAAATTCAATGCAAATTTACCAACAGAGCCAGCCCAACCCCACCCCCACCCCAATTCAATCAAATTTAACCCCAATTTAATCCAAATCTAACTCAAATTTAACCCAAATTTAATCTGCTCACAAGTGAGAAACTCCAGGGAGATGCCCCAGACCCAATTTAACTGCAATTTAACCCCAAATTGAACCCCAATTTAATGCCAATTTAAGGTGAGACCCTCAGGGTGCTGCCCCAGCCCCACTTTAACCCCAAATTAACCCCAAATTCACCCCAAATTCACCCAGTTTCAGCTGCCCCAGCCCCACCTTGTCGTGCTGCTGGCCTCCCATCTCCTTCCTCCTCTTGTTCCTGGCGGCTCCATGGATTTTGGGCGGCTCATCCTCCTCCTCCACATCTGGCAGGGACACCTCCTCAAAGCCATCAAACTGCAGCACGACAAAACACACAACAAAATTGTCATTTTCTGGGTTTTTAAAAAAAATTTTTTTAATATTTTTTTTTAATTTTCTGGGTGTTTTTTTCCCCCCCTGAAAATCAAAACACAGCTCAAAAATTCCAAGGGTTTCCTCTCCCACCCGCTCTGCTGCTGGAATTCGCCCGGTAACGTTGAGTTCTCGCAGCTCGGGTGTGATTTTGATCCCTTTCTCATTTATTTTTTTGGGGTTTGAGGGAGATTTTGCACCTCGTAGTCCTTCTCCTCGGTCCAGTTGATCTCCTCGAAGTCGCCCATGCGGCTGGCACAGGGCCTGAGGTGATCGAAGAAAAGCGAGAACTCGTCCTGCAGGTGGTCGTGGCCCTTCAGGAGCTGCCACACCTGGGCCTTCAGCTGGGAAGGGGAATCAGGGGAAATTAAAAAGGTTTCACCTGCCGTGCGCTCGGTCAGCGGGGCTGCAGGGGGGGGAAATTGGGGGGGGGAGGGGGGTCATGCCCCACCCAGATGGAAAATCAGGATGGGAATGAAAGCTAATTAGGCTGGAATTAAATCTAATTGATCTGGATATTAAATCGAATTCATCTGGATATTAAATCGAATTAATCTGGAAATTAAATCTAATTAATCTGGAAATGAAAGCAAAATAATCTGGAAATTAAAGCAAATTAGGCTGGAAATGAAATCTAATTAATCTGGATATTAAATCAAATTAATCTGGAAATTAAAGCAAATTAGGCTGGAAATGAAATCTAATTAATCTGGAATTAAATCTAATTAATCTGGAAATTAAATAAAATTAATCTGGAAATTAAAACAAATTAATCTGGAAATTAAACCAAATGAGGCTGGAAATGAAATCAAATTAGGCTGGAGATACTTAATCTGGAAATTAAACCAAATTAGGCTGGAGATATTCCTCCAGAATTCCAGGATTAAGCTGGCTCTGGGGCACCTCCCTGGTGTTTCTCTCCTCTGAGCAAATGAAACTGGGATTAAATTGGGATTAAATTGGGTTAAATTGGGATTGAATTGGGTTAAATTTGGATTGCATTGGGATTAAATTGGATTGAATTGGGTTAAATTTGGATTGAATTGGGATTAAATTGGATTGAATTGGGTTAAAATTGGGCTGGGGCATCTCCCTGGTGTTTCTCACCTGTGAGCAAATGAAATTGGGATTGAAATGGGATTGAATTGGGAACAAATTGGGATTAAATTTGGGTTAAATTTGGCCTGGACACCTCCCTGGTATTTTTCACCTCTGAGCAAATGAAATTGGGATTGAATTTGGATTCAATTTGGAATAAATTTGGATTGAATTGGGATTAAATTGGGAATAAATTTGGATTAAATTGGGATTAAATTGGGCCGGGGCACCTCCCTGGTATTTCTCACCTCTGAGCAAATGAAACTGGGATTGAATTGGGATTGAATTTGGATTCAAGTTGGAATAAATTTGGATTGAGTTGGGATTGAATTTGGAATAAATTTGGATTAAATTGGGCCGGGGCATCTCCCTGGTATTTCTCTCCTGTGAAAAGATTAAATTTGGATTGAGTTTGGATTGAATTGGGATTAAATTGGGAATAAATTTGGATTAAATTGGGATTAAATTGGGCCTGGGCATCTCCCTGGTATTTCTCTCCTGTGAGCAGATTAAATTTGGATTGAGTTTGGATTGAATTGGGATTAAATTGGGATTAAATTGGGATTAAATTGGGATTAAATTGGGCCAGGGCACCTCCCTGGTATTTCTCACCTGTGAGCACATTAAACTGGGATTGAATTGGGATTGAATTGGGATAAATTTGGGACTGAAGTGGGCCTGGGCACCTCCCTGGTGTCTCCCCTCTCACCAGGGTGGGTGACACAAAGCCCCCCCTGCCTGGGCAGCTGCAGGGATGGACTGACAGAATTTCCCTTTGTGTCCTTAAAAAGGGAAAAACCCACAAGTTCCTCTCCTCAGCTGGGTACAAAGACACCTCACAGGACCTGGGGAACCCACCTCAAACTGAGGGACAGGAAACTGGGCTGAGCAATTCACTGGAAAAAGAAGAGAATAAAGGAAATAATCCCTTTTGTGGGGTGTTTTACCAGGAGCAAGAACCTCTTGCAGCTGGTTTTTTCTCTGTAGAGTTTTGTTATTTTGCCTTTTATTGAAAGTTTTCTGTTTCCAACACCACCACAGAAGCCATCCTGCTGATTTGCTGCCTTCTGAGGTGGCTGAGCTACCCTGGCTGTGAAATAAATCCCCAGGAGCTCACAAGAGCTGGCTCAGATTTCAGGCAGCCTCTGCAATCGCCCTGAAGCCCAGGCTTGGGTGGGAGCTGCAGAAACCTGGCCTGGAGGGAGGTGTCAGACAGACAGACAGACAGAGGTGGAATGAGATGGCCTCTAAGGCCCTTCCCAACCCCGACCATTCTGCGATCGATCGATCGATGCGCGGATTTGATCACAACAGCTTTTTGATTGAATTTCATTCAATTGGAAATTGATCAAAAAACGTGCTGGGCCAACTCCTGTGGTCTGCAGGGGGACAGGGACAGCACAGGGACAGCACAGGGACAGCACAGGCCAGGGAAGGAGGCTGCCTGGCAGAAAAGGCTCCCTGGTTACCTCTGCAATCTCCTGGGGCACACAGTCTGCACAGCTCTGCAGGACTTTGATGATCTTTTGGTGGTGGGCAGGATTTTCAGCAAAGCAGATCTCCAGCTGCCTGAGGAACTTCCTGCTCTTCTCAAAGGCTTGCTGCTCCTCAAACTGGCCAAAAGGAAAAAGATTCAAGCATGTTCAAAAATGAAAAAGATTCAAGTGTATTCCCAGGCATCTGGAATTGACTTAAAACAAATAAAATTCCTGTCCTGGGCTTGGTTTTCCATTGTGTTGATGCCATTCACAAAATTGGGAAGAGGTAGAGAAACACCACTTTGTATAATCAACATTTAGAAAGTTTGGCTTTGCTCACAAAACAGGGAAATTCAGGAGGAATGGGAGAGGTGAAACCTGCAAAATTCAGGAAAAATTGAAGAGATTAAACCTCCATCCTGCAAAATTCAGAAGGAATGGGAGAGGTGAAAGCTCCATCCTGCAGAATTCAGGAAGAATGGAAGAGGTGAAACTTCCATCCTGCAGAATGGAAGAGGTGAAAGCTCCATCCTCCAAAATTCAGGAGGAATGGAAGAGGTGAAACCTGAAAAATTCAGGAGGAATGGAAGAGGTGAAAGCTCCATCCTGCAGAATTCAGGAAAACTTGAAGAGGTGAAACCTGAAAAATTCAGGAGGAATGAAGAGGTGGAAGCTCCATCCTGCAGAATTCAGGAGGAATGGGAGAGTTGAAAGCTCTACCCTGCAGAATTCAGGAGGAATGAAGAGGTGAAAGCTCCATCCTGCAAAATTCAGGAAAAATTGAAGAGATTAAACCTCCATCCTACAAAATTCAGGAAAAATTGAAGAGCTGGCAGCTCCACCCTGCAGAATTGAGGAGGAATGAAGAGCTGACAGCTCCACCCTGCAAGTGCAATGCAGCTTTGGAGCAGGGGAACCACTGCCTGTTTCCTCTGCTTGGTGTCTCTGCAGCCAAGTGGCAAAGGCACAGCCACGCCGAGCAGGAGATGCACAAACACCACCAAATCCTAATTCTGATCATCAAAGCAGCAAGGCAAATTAGTGGATCACCAAAGCAGCAAGGCAAATTTGCAGCAGGTCAGAACTGATCATTCTGCTGCTCTCCTTGCCTTTGGGAAGAACTCGCCCTTCCACTCCCACAAACTTTACAATCCTCCCTCCTCCTCTCACTCCACCTACCAGCCCACACTCCAAAGCTTGCTCTGGCAGAAGAAAAGCTGCAAAATCTGTCAGCAGCTGTGGCCAGTCGTGCAGCAGCTGCTGCAGGGTGGAGTAGAGATCCGCGGCCGTCCGAGCGTCCGTGCCCACCTCGAAGTCGTAGATGACGCGAAGGAAATCTTCGTATTTGCCCGGGATGTGCTGCAGGGTCTCACGGACCTGGGGGGATGTTTTGGTTTAGGATACATTCAGGAGAGGATTTTTAAAGGGTTTTTTTTTAAGAAAAGTAAGATTTAATTCTTGTTTTTTGTTGTTTTTTTTTTTTTAACCGGCTCCGGATAAATTTTTTTTTTTTGAGAAAAGCGGAAAAGAATTTATTTAAACAAATAACATTTAAACAATAAAACTTCAACAATAAAAGTTTTTGTTGTTCTAAAAGAGATGACAAACTGGGAGAAAGTTCCCTGCCCGGGTTGCAGCTTGGTTTGCTTAAGTTTTTATGAGTTTTTTAGTGTTGGAAATGCTGTGGCCCAGGGTTGTAGGTGAGAGTTGTTTGTGGTTTTTGGTGTTTAGAGTAGGTTTGAAAAGGTTTAACAAAAAAGAAAAAATTATAGTTCAGGCAACTTTTTTTGCTTCAGTTAGCTAAAACTAATTAAAAGTAAAGGAGAGTTTTGTTTTGCTGTTTGTTAATTTGCAGACAGCAACAGTTTAGGAGTAGGAACGTGGAGGAGTGAGTGCAGTGCCTGAAAACAAACTGTGCTTTTTATTTTTAGTTTTTCCTTTTTGGAATAAGTTTTAAAGTTGCAAGACTTATTATTTAGCATGAATAGAATAAGACAACTGGGGATAAAAGTATCATAGAGTTAATTTGGGATACTGGACAGCAGGTGACACCCAGGAGGAGAAAGAAGCTGATCACAGAGCGTTTGTGCTGGAAGGGATCTCAAAAATCAGCTCATTCCAAGCTTTTTTGGGCAATTTCCACCATCCCAGGTTGCTCCAAGCCCTGTCCAGCCTGGCCTTGGGCAGCCACAGCTGCTCTGGGCACCCTCCCAGGGAGGAATTTCTCCCTGAATTCTTTTAATCCACTAATCTTTGATCTCCTCCACCCAGAATTTACACAGTATTTGCCGTTTTGTTTTCCTGCAGATAAAGCAAAGGTGCTCAGCAGAGGAGGCAAGGTCAGAAATGCAGGAATTCAGGAATTCAGGAGGTTCTGCTGCTGTGAGCACCCCCAGCCCCTGAATCCTTCACTTCCAGCTTCCCCTCTTAGCACAGGGGAGGGAGGAG
Source organism: Montifringilla adamsi (assembly GCA_017590115.1). Taxonomy (NCBI): domain Eukaryota; kingdom Metazoa; phylum Chordata; class Aves; order Passeriformes; family Passeridae; genus Montifringilla; species Montifringilla adamsi. Next base: position 119,490 of record JAGGNK010003447.1, on the reverse strand, counting down.
GAAGAGCCAGAGCTGGGAATCAGCAGGAAGCTGCTGAAATTTAACTTTGCAGGGACAATTTTAGGGTTTGAATTAACAAAATCCTTTAGCTGGGCAGGTGCTGATTTATGAAATTGGCTGCTGGATGCAGTGAGGAATCTGCTGGAATTTAACTTTGCAGGGACAATTTTGGTGTTTGAATTAACAAAATCCTTTAGCTGGGCAGGTGCTGATTTATGGAATTGGCTGCTGTGAGGAATCTGCTGAAATTTAATTTTGCAGGTAAAATTTTGGGGTTTGAATTCTGTTCCCTAACAAAATCCTTTAGCTGGGCAGGTGCTGAGTTATGAAATCTGGATGCAATGAGGAATCTGCTGGAATTTAATTTCACAGATACAATTTTAGGGTTTGAATTAACAAGATCCTTTAGCTGGGCAGGTGCTGATTTAGGAAATTGGCTGCTGTGAGGAATCTGATGAAATTTAACTTTGCAGGGACAATTTTAGGGTTTGAATTACCAAAATCCTTTAGCTGGGCAGGTGCTGATTTATGAAATTGGCTGCTGGATGCAGTGAGGAATCTGCTGAATGATCTTAAACCAAACCATAAAATAAAACAATGGCATTTTTTTGGTTATTTCTAAGGAGACAACAAAAAAAAAAAACCTGACTTGGCTTGCAGCAGAGATTTAAACCAAGAAGAGAACTCCCAGGTTAAAAAAAATAACCAAACTCTGAGCCTGAGGAAGAGCTGCTCTCCTCCTCTTCACCTCCAGCAGTCAAACTTTGGGAAGCGAAGCACCCCAGCGTTTCTGTGCCAGAAAACCCCAAATTTTTGCAGTTTTTTGGGCTGCCTTACCCTGGTGAGGTAGGCCTGGGCAAAGGCCAGGTCCTTCTGCTCCCTCAGGGGATCCCTCTCCAGGATGTCCTCGTCGTAGAGCAGCAGCAGCTTGGAGCTGTCCTTGCTGCCACGAGCTCTGCCCCTCTTGCTCCTGGTCCTGTGCGAGCTCCTGCTCCTCCCCGGGGCTTTCAGGCTCTCTCCTGTGGAGGAACACGAGCTCAGCTGGGGGCAGAGGCAGCCCCAAAGGGAATTGGGGCGGAATTTGTGGAAAACGCAAACGACGCGGAATTCCCAGCGCGGATTGCCATCGTCGGCGAGGGGTGTCTGTCACTGCCCACGGGTCAAACTGGGGGAAAAATCCTGATTTTGCTGCTTGTTTCTAGAGTGTGTGACTGGAAATAATCCCTGGGTGCAGCCCACAGGTTCAGCAAAGGTTTTTATGGAGGTAAAAAACAATGCTGCACCATCAGGGGAGAACAGCCAGGAGGGGAACAGAATATCTGAATGAATTCAGATAATAATTCAAATAATAGTTCAAATCATAGATAAACACCTGGTGTCACACAACAGGGAATTAAACAGGGCACTGAGAGGGGCTACATCCAGGTTTTTGTGGCTGTTTTTAGGAATCTGTTGATTTAATGGGCTCAAAGTTCACTGCTCAAGCTCATTCAGCACTTGGGTTTTGTTTCATTTCCTCCTCCCCAGCCAGATCTTGTCAGGCAAAATTCAGCTCAGCCAAGGTTTGGTTATTTAATATTGTTCTAAAATGATCAGCTGGCACAAACCGTGGATGTGTCTGCAAGAGAGCTGAGCCTGGGCCCTGGAATTGCATTTCCAGCTGGAAAAAGCTGGCTGAGAAACAGCCAGGGAATTAAACCCAGAGAGGACCCCAGGGCTCTGGATTCCCTGCAGAGAGCAGCTCCACATCCCCACAAGCTGTGGCCAAAAACCCCACACAACTCACCTGCTGGCCAAAAAACCCACACAACTCACCTGCTGGCCAAAAAAAAACCAAAAAAAACCACCTGCAATCCAAAAAGCCCCACAGAACCAACCTGCAATCCAAAAACCCCCACAGAACTCACCTGCTGGCCAAAAAACCCCACAGAACTCACCTGCTGGCCAAAAAAAAAACAAAAAAAAACCACCTGCTGGCCAAAAACCCCACAGAACTCACCTGCTGGCCAAAAAAACCTCCCAAAAACTCACCTGCAGTCCGAAAAACCCCGATGATCTCTCCTGCTGCCAGCCAAAAGAAAAAAAAACAAAACAAAGAACTCACCTGCAATCCAAAAAACCCCCCCAGCACTCACCTGCTGACATCCAAAAAACCCCAAAAACTCACCTGGTGTCCAAAAAAACCCCAAGACCTCACCTGCTGACATCCAAAAAAACCCCAAAAACTCACCTGGTGTCCAAAAATAACCCCAAAGAATTTACCTGGTTTCCAAAAATAACCCCAAGAACTCACCTGGTGTCCAAAAAAACCCCCAAAAATCTCACCTGCAATCCAAAAAGACCCAAAAATCTCACCTGCTGACATCCAAAAACCCCAAGAACTCACCTGGTGTCCAAAAAAACCCCCAAAAATCTCACCTGCAATCCAAAAAGACCCAAAAATCTCACCTGCTGACATCCAAACCCCGAGCACTCACCTGGTGTCCAAAAATAACCCCAAAGAATTTATCTGCTGTGCAAAAACCCCAAAGAACTCACCTGCTGGCATCCAAAAAAAACCAAAAACTCACCTGGTGTCCAAAAAAACCCCCAAGAACTCACCTGGTATCCAAAATTAACCCAAAAAACTCGCCAGGTGTCCAAAAAAACCCCCAAAAATCTCACCTGCAATCCAAAAAACCCCAAGAACTCACCTGCTGACATCAAAAAAACCCTAAAGAATTTATCTGCTGGCCAAAAAGCCCCAAAAAACTCACCTGGCCACCCGCCCCCAGCGTTTCCCTGCCCCCCTCACCCGGGGGGCTGCGCAGCTGCTGCGGGCCCGGGGGGGTCCCTCCCGGGGGGGCCGTGCCCGGAGCAGCCCGGAGCCCCCCGGGGCCGCCCCCTCCCAGCTCCTCGTCCTTGTGGCCGCCCTCGGCGCCTTCCTCCTCCTCCTCCTCCTCGGCCTCCGAGTTCTCCTCCGGGGAGTTCTCCTCCTCCGAGTCTCCCTCCTGGCTCAGGCGGCGCTCCGCCGCCAGCCACGTCAGCTTCTCCATGGTCTCCTTAGAAGGACCAAAACATCACAGCTCTGCATTGGGCTTTATTGATTTATTTGTTATTTTATGTGACTTTATTGGAGGTTATTTTATTCATTTATTTGTTTGATTTTTCTTTTTTTTACTTTATTTCATTTATTTATTTGACTTTATTTTATTTATTTATTTATTTTATTTGACTTTATTTTATTTATTTATTTATTTATTTATTTATTTATTTATTTATTTTATTTGACTTTATTTTATTGATTTATTTATTTTATTTGACTTTATTTTATTGATTTATTTATTTTATTTGACTTTATTTTATTGATTTATTTATTTTATTTGACTTTATTTTATTGATTTATTTATTTTATTTGACTTTATTTTATTGATTTATTTATTTTATTTGACTTTATTTTATTGATTTATTTATTTTATTTGACTTTATTTTATTGATTTATTTATTTTATTTGACTTTATTTTATTGATTTATTTATTTTATTTGACTTTATTTTATTTTTTTATTTTATTTTACTTTATTTTATTTTCTTTTTTATTTTAATTATTTTATTCATTTCATTCCATTTTCTTGTTTGGTTTAATATCACCCAGCAGCTTCCCACAGCCAATTCCATAAATTAGCACCTGCCCAATTAAAGGATTTTGTTAATGAACAGGATCCAAACCTTTCCAGAGCTGCCTAAAATTCTAACATTAAATTTCAGCATCTGCCATTCAGCAGATCAGGCTTTAATTTAGAAGGGATTAATTAATGATTTCTTAATGATCTCAGCTTTCAAACTGCTGGAATTCTCACCTGCAAAGTCATTTTTATTTGGAATAATTCTTAGAGAGAAACCTCACTGAGGAGTCCTTGCAGCTCAAAAGAGTTTAAATCTGCATCAGGGCTTAATTTGGAAGGGATTAATTAATGATTCCTTAATGATCTCAGCTCTGAAATTGCTGGAATTGTGACTTGTTCCTGAAATCACTCCCAGAGAGCAGCCCCACCGAGGAGGGCCTGCAGAGCTTAAAGCTGCACATTTGCAAGGTTTTGCAGTAATTTGCAATAATTTGCAGTAATTTGCAGTAATTTGCAATAATTTGCCATTTTTCTTAGTCTGGGTTTAAAATGTGCCCAGGAAAAATGGGATTTTTGATTTCTGTGTGAGCAGAACAGCGGCAGGCTGTGAGAGAGAGATCAGCCCGGCTGCCAGGGGGGCCAGGGGGGGTTCCCAGAGGAATTCCCAGGGGATTCCAGGGGGTCCCAGGGGTGCCCAGGGGATTCCCAGGGGGTCCCAGGGGGTGCCCGGGGGTGCCAGGGGGGGTTCCAGGGGTGCCCAGGGGGATTCCGTGGGGAATTTCCAGGGGGATGCCAGAGGGTGTCTGGGGAGTTCCAGGGGGTCCCAGAGGGTTCCAGGGGGTTCCCAGAGGAATTCCCAGGGGATTCCCAGGGGGGTTCCCAGGGGGTGCCCAGGGGGTCCCAGGGGGTTCCAGAGGTTCCCAGGGGGATTCCCAGGGGATTCCAGGGGGGTCCCAGGGGGTTCCCAGGGGGGTTCCCAGGGGGGTTCCCAGGGGGTCCCAGGGGATTCCAGGGGGGTCCCAGGGGGTTCCCAGGGGGTGCTCAGGGCATTTCCCTGGGGAATTTCCAGAGGGATTCCCAGGGGGTCCCAGGCGGGTGCCCAGGGGGGTTCCAGTGGGTTCCCAGGGTATTCCAGGGTATTCCAGGGGATTCCCAGGGGGGTTCCCAAGGGGGTTCCCAGGGGGTTCCCAGGGGGTGCTCAGGGGATTTCCCTGGGGAATTTCCAGAGGGATTCCCAGGGGGTCCCAGGCGGGTGCCCAGGGGGGTTCCAGTGGGTTCCCAGGGTATTCCAGGGGATTCCCAGGGGGGTTCCCAGGGGGGTTCCCAGGGGGTTTCTCAAGGGGTTCCCAGGGGAATTCCAAAAGGGATTCCCAGGGGGATGCCCAGAGGAATTCCCTGGGGAATTCCCAGGGGGTCCCTGACTCCTCAGGCTGTTAGAGAATGATCAGCCCACCCTCCCAGGGGGTTCCAGGGGGATCCCAGAGGGGTCCCCAGGGGGTCCCTGACTCCACAGCTGCCCCTTTTTAAATTCAAGTTTTATCTTTACCTGCAGCTCTGGCACTGACAGAACGGACTCTTCTGAAGCCGACGACATTTCCTCATCCTCATCTTGTGTGAAATCATCAAAATCATCCTCTTCCTCCTCTTCCTGCCCTTCCCTGTCCCCTGCAGCCTCGGGGCCGGCTGGCGTCCCCACGGACTGCCCATCGATGCTGGAGGAGTCCTCTGGCCTGCCTGGGGGGCTGCTGAACTCTGCCTCCCTCTCAGCTGGGTAAGGCAGGGTTTTTGGGGAGTCACTGGAGCCTGGGGGCTCCCCCTGGGGAGGGGAGGGCACAGCCTGGCGCTCCTCCTCTCCCTTCTCCTCACAGCGCTCCTTCTTGGGCTCATCCCCACAGGAACAAGCAGCGTCCACGCTCAGCTCCTGGCCGAGGCCCAGCAGGAACTCCTCCTTCCTCCAGCCCCATGCAGCTGCACAGGTTTATTTTTAAATTTATTTCATTTTATTCATTTTATTTTACTTTATTCATTTTTTACTTTATTTATTTTATATATTTTATTTTATTAATTTGATTTTACTTTATTTTATTTTCTTTTTTATTTTAATTATTTTATTCATTTCATTCCATTTTCTTGTTTGGTTTAATATCACCCAGCAGCTTCCCACAGCCAATTCCATAAATTAGCACCTGCCCAATTAAAGGATTTTGTTAATGAACAGGATCCAAACCTTTCCAGAGCTGCCTAAAATTCTAACATTAAATTTCAGCATCTGCCATTCAGCAGATCAGGCTTTAATTTAGAAGGGATTAATTAATGATTTCTTAATGATCTCAGCTTTCAAACTGCTGGAATTCTCACCTGCTAAGTCATTTTTATTTGGAATAATTCTTAGAGAGAAACCTCACTGAGGAGTCCTTGCAGCTCAAAAGAGTTTAAATCTGCATCAGGGCTTAATTTGGAAGGGATTAATTAATGATTCCTTAATGATCTCAGCTCTGAAATTGCTGGAATTGTGACTTGTTCCTGAAATCACTCCCAGAGAGCAGCCCCACCGAGGAGGGCCTGCAGAGCTTAAAGCTGCACATTTGCAAGGTTTTGCAGTAATTTGCAGTAATTTGCAGTAATTTGCAATAATTTGCCATTTTTCTTAGTCTGGGTTTAAAATGTGCCCAGGAAAAATGGGATTTTTGATTTCTGTGTGAGCAGAACAGCGGCAGGCTGTGAGAGAGAGATCAGCCCAGCTGCCAGGGGGGCCAGGGGGGGTTCCCAGAGGAATTCCCAGGGGATTCCAGGGGGTCCCAGGGGTGCCCAGGGGATTCCCAGGGGGTCCCAGGGGGTGCCCGGGGGTGCCAGGGGGGGTTCCAGGGGTGCCCAGGGGGATTCCGTGGGGAATTTCCAGGGGGATGCCAGAGGGTGTCTGGGGAGTTCCAGGGGGTCCCAGAGGGTTCCAGGGGGTTCCCAGAGGAATTCCCAGGGGATTCCCAGGGGGGTTCCCAGGGGGTGCCCAGGGGGTCCCAGGGGGTTCCAGAGGTTCCCAGGGGGATTCCCAGGGGATTCCAGGGGGGTCCCAGGGGGTTCCCAGGGGGGTTCCCAGGGGGGTTCCCAGGGGGTCCCAGGGGATTCCAGGGGGGTCCCAGGGGGTTCCCAGGGGGTGCTCAGGGGATTTCCCTGGGGAATTTCCAGAGGGATTCCCAGGGGGTCCCAGGCGGGTGCCCAGGGGTTGCAGAGTGGGTTCCCAGGGTATTCCAGGGTATTCCAGGGGATTCCCAGGGGGGTTCCCAAGGGGGTTCCCAGGGGGTTCCCAGGGGGTGCTCAGGGGATTTCCCTGGGGAATTTCCAGAGGGATTCCCAGGGGGTCCCAGGCGGGTGCCCAGGGGGGTTCCAGTGGGTTCCCAGGGTATTCCAGGGGATTCCCAGGGGGGTTCCCAGGGGGGTTCCCAGGGGGTTTCTCAAGGGGTTCCCAGGGGAATTCCAAAAGGGATTCCCAGGGGGATGCCCAGAGGAATTCCCTGGGGAATTCCCAGGGGGTCCCTGACTCCTCAGGCTGTTAGAGAATGATCAGCCCACCCTCCCAGGGGGTTCCAGGGGGATCCCAGAGGGGTCCCCAGGGGGTCCCTGACTCCACAGCTGCCCCTTTTTAAATTCAAGTTTTATCTTTACCTGCAGCTCTGGCACTGACAGAACGGACTCTTCTGAAGCCGACGACATTTCCTCATCCTCATCTTGTGTGAAATCATCAAAATCATCCTCTTCCTCCTCTTCCTGCCCTTCCCTGTCCCCTGCAGCCTCGGGGCCGGCTGGCGTCCCCACGGACTGCCCATCGATGCTGGAGGAGTCCTCTGGCCTGCCTGGGGGGCTGCTGAACTCTGCCTCCCTCTCAGCTGGGTAAGGCAGGGTTTTTGGGGAGTCACTGGAGCCTGGGGGCTCCCCCTGGGGAGGGGAGGGCACAGCCTGGCGCTCCTCCTCTCCCTTCTCCTCACAGCGCTCCTTCTTGGGCTCATCCCCACAGGAACAAGCAGCGTCCACGCTCAGCTCCTGGCCGAGGCCCAGCAGGAACTCCTCCTTCCTTTCAGCACATAAAAGATCTCTTTTCTGCGCCACGCTGGCTTCTTTGGGAGCATCACCTGAATCTTCGGACTTGATTTCCACAGATTCATCAGGACCTTCCAAGCGAGGCAAAAGCTCCACCACCGGCAAAGGCTCTGGGGTGTTGCCATCCCCCTCGCCCAGCGCCCAGCTGCAGCAGTCACCCTCGTCCCCCTTGTCCCGAGTGTCCCCAAGGGCAGGGCTCGTGCCACACTCCTCCTTTGGGGACAGGCTGGAGCAGGGCACAAAGAGCTCCGGGGGCTCCGCCTTGGGCTCCACCTTGGCAAAAGCAGCCGGAGCAGGGAGCAGGGTCAGCTGCTCCTCCCCTTCACCCCCAGCAGGAGCAGCCAGACCAACGGGGCTGGGAGAGACAATCAGGGACGGGATGGAAGAGGTCACCAGAGGCTGGCTCAGGGGGCAGGGGAAGGTGGAGGGGTTCACCAGCAGCGTCGTGACAGGGATGGCCTGAGCCCCCCGGCCCACGGCCGTGTTCAGGGGCTGGATCATGTTGCAGCCATTGCCAATGTTCAGCACCTTCACCGTGGTGGCAGGGACAGTCAGGATGACGGGGGAGGGCTGGATCAGAGGGGAAGGTTTGATCATCGGGGCACACCTTGTCCCTTTTTTCCTCTGGTAGCCCTTACGCACGCACGGCTTGCGCGCTTTCACCCCGGCCGCCGTCGGCAGCATCAGCTTGGGCTGGAAAGTCACCTGCTCTGAGGACACCAGAGCTGGGGCTACAGCAGCTGGGAAGGCTTGTCTGGAGCTTGGCTGGCCGCTGGGAAGAACACTCTGGAAGTCCAAGGCTTCCCCAGCTGCCAGCACTGCCGGCACGCCGAGGGGCGGCGGCGCGGGCTGGATGGGCCGAGGGACGCGGAGCCGGACCCTGCCGGGGGGAGCCTCTGCCTGGGACACCTTCTGAGCTTTTGGGACACTCAGGGGGCTGGAGCTGGGCTGCACGCAGGGACTGGGACGAATCAGGACAGGCTTCAGAGCTGAAGACCTCTGTCTCCTCCAGGCCCTCCTGGAGAAGCGGTTGCCCAAAGGTTTCAGGGTGAGCACGAGCCCCTTGGGCATCAGCAGAGGGTATTTGTCATCTCCTGCCCTGCCTGGAGTCTCCTTTTCTGGCCCCAAAAGGGCAGATTCTCCATCAGCTGAAGCTGCTGTCTCCTTGGCATCTTCTGCCAGCTGCTTCAGCTCTTCCTGGATGGAGGGCAAGCTTGCCTGAAGGGAGCAAGAATTCGTTATTGGAATTTATTCTTTATTACAGGTTATTTCTGTATCCCCACCTTCACACAGCAGCACTGAAGGCAACAGAGCTTCTTCCACCTGCTTCTTTCTGCCACCTGCTTCTTCAAGCAGGATTTATTTCCTTTAACTAGCACTTTAAACTCATGAGTTGCACTGCAAAGCCTTTAGGAGACCCTGAGATCCTGAGAAAAAGGTGGGGTTTTTTTGCTTTATAAGGGTTGGTTTAGTGAACATAGGATTTTGTGGAAAGGAAAGTTCCCTGTGCAACAGGGGGTGATCAAGAGAAATGGATTTGATGGCATCTGAGTTGCTACCTTGGGCACAGTCCTGCCCTGACTCACAGGAATGGTCTCTGTGCCTCCAAAAAAAACCCCCACAAAAACGACATCCCCAAGGGAAAAAAAACCCCCACAAAACCAAACAAAACCCCCAAAAAAATGAACCACACACCAGCAACGCGCAGGCCTGGGCGCAGAGCAGCAGCAAATACCTTCAGCCAGAAGGGCAGGCGATGCTCTTCCCTCTCCACTGGAGCTCTCCACTCGTGGGGCTGGATTTCCTCACAGCACTTCACCAGCACCGGCAGCTGCTTCGTCTTCTTGTAGAACTGTGGGCACAGGACACAAGGCCACACAAGGTCACTGTGCTCAGGGCACCTGCTGGCGTGAGGGGCTGGGCTCCCCGCAGCGTTCTGTAGCCATGGTATGATGAAAAATCCTCTGCTGGGATTTTTCCTCTCCTGAGAAGCTGAGGAGCCTCAGGAGAGAAATGCAAACAATAATTATCTGCTGCTGTGGGATGCAACAGGTGCATCTTCCATTGCTCCATGTGGATTGTTTTCCATTTCACACCAATCACAGCCACCTGTGCCAAGGCTGTGAGCAGGCACAGGGTTTTGTTATTCTGTTCTGTTCTTGTTGTAACCTTCTGATCTCTCTGTTCTTTAGTGTAATCTTAATGTAGCATTTTAATATAATATCTAACATAATAAATCAGCCTTCTGCAATGGAGTCAAGCCTCGTGCCTCCACGCACAGAGAGTTCGCCTCGACAGCATTCATGTGAATACAACAGTTCTTTAATAAGGTTCCACCCCCAGGAACACAAAAATCAATAATCAAGGCTCAGCAGGGGCTCACTGCCACCCTGGCTGTCTCACACAGCTTCAGGCAGCTTTCCAGATCAGTTTTGTCTGGCTTTATGCAGGTTTTGTTTTGTGCAGCTGTTCTTTTATGTGGTTTTGTTTTCTGCAGGTGTTGTCTGCTTTGTGCAGGTTTTCTTTTGTGCAGGTTTTGTTTTGTGCAGGTGTTGCTTTATCTCATTTTGTTTTATCTGGTTTTGTTTTATGCAGGTGTTCTGTCTGGTTTTGTTTTGTTCAGGTGTTGCTGGGTGCAGGTGTTGTTTTTATGCAGGTGTTGTTTTGTGCAGCTGTTTTATCTGGTTTTGTTTCATGTGGTTTTGTTTTGTGCAGGTGTTTTTTTATCTGATTTTCTTTTATGCAGGTGTTGTTTTATCTGGTTTTGTTTTATCTGGTTTTGTTTTATGCAGGTGTTGTGTTGTTTTATCTGGTTTTGTTTTATGTGGTGTTGTTTTGTGCAGCTGTTGTTTTACCTGGTTTTGCTTTATGCAGATGTTTTATCTGGTTTTGCTTTATGCAGGTGTTGTTTTGTGCAGCTGTTGTTTTATTTGGTTTTGTTTTGTGCAGCTGTTGCTTTATCTGGCTTTGTTTTATCTGATGTTGTTTTATTTGGTTTTGTTTTGTGCAGCTGTTGCTTTACCTGGTTTTGTTCCCAGCAGTTTATGGGACAGGGTCACTGCCCAGCTGCCTGCAAACAGAACTTTTGTTTCAATTTCACTACTCAAAAGCTGACTTGGATGAATTTTTGTCAGGATCACTGAGTTTTATCAGGACTATCTGGACTCTAAGGAGCCAAATCAGTACCTAAATACTGCTTTGCTGCCTGCAAACAGAACTTTTGTTTTTTATCTGGTTTTGCTTTATGCAGGTGTTGTTTTGTGCAGCTGTTGTTTTATTTGGTTTTGTTTTGTGCAGCTGTTGCTTTACCTGGTTTTGTTCCCAGCAGGTTATGGGACAGGGGCCCTGCCCACCTGCCTGCAAACAGAACTTTTGTTTCAATTTCACAACTCAAAAACTCACTTGGATGAATTTTTGTCAGGATCAGTGAGTTTCACCTGGATTCTAAAGAGTCAGATCAGCACCTAAATACTGCTTTGCTGCCTGCAAACAGAACTTTTGTTTCAATTTCACTACTCAAAAGCTGACTTGGATGAATTTTTATCAGGATCACTGAGTTTCACCTGGACTCTAAAGAGTCAGATCAGTACCTAAATACTGCTTTGCTGCCTGCAAACAGAACTTTTGTTTAAGTTTTGCTACTCAAAAGCTGATTTGGATGAATTTTTATCAGGATCACTGAGTTTTATCAGGACTATCTGGACTCTAAGGAGCCAAATCAGTACCTAAATACTGCTTTGCTGCCTGCAAACAGAACTTTTGTTTCAATTTCACTACTCAAAAACTCACTTGGATGAATTTTTATCAGGATCATTGAGTTTCACCAGGGCTCTAAGGAACCAAATCAGTATCTGAACACCTCCCAAGTGCTTTTATCAAGACAAATAAAAGGCTAAATCCTCCCTGCTGCCCAAAGATGCCATTTTATCAGAAAGAGAAGAGGAGCAGGGCCAGGAGCAGCCCCTTACCCTGATGATGTTGTCAGGGGCTCTGTTCATGGTCAGGTTCTTGATCCTCACTGCCAGCTGATGGGCAGTTTTGGTGGGCAGCAGATATTTGCTGATCAAAGGCTTGGGGAACTCCGTCCCTTCAAAATACCCTGATGATGTTGTCAGGGGCTCTGTTCATGGTCAGGTTCTTGATCCTCACTGCCAGCTGATGGGCAGTTTTGGTGGGCAGCAGATATTTGCTGATCAAAGGCTTGGGGAACTCCGTCCCTTCAAAATGCTTCAGCCCTAAAGCCAACAAGCTGCAGAGGGGAAAAAAAAGGAGGGGAGGGGAGATGAGAAACCTCCCAGGGAGCTGCTGCAGCCCAGAAATTCTCCTTAATTCTCCCCAATTTGTACAGTAATTAAAGCACCTACTTGTCCTCTGCCTTGGTGAAGACAATCTTGTCTCGGGGAGGGTTTGCTCTCAAGGCACAGATGGGCAGCAGCTCTGGGTACATGAAAACCTTCCTGGTTGCCAAAATCCAGGCCACTTGCTTGGGCAAACAGCAGAATTCGTTTGCTGTGGAAAGAATTCACGGGGAAGGACAGCTGTGTGTGTGGATGAGGGTTTTCCAAAAGTCACCGCTAGAAAACACTGCTTGTTTTAACTGCAAAAATAAGAATCCCCTCCTGCTTTTACAATTTGCACATTTCCTAGTTTACACGGCCAAAAGGTAAAATTCTTTTCTCCTTGAATCTTTTTTTTTTTTTATTATATATATTCTACCATAGTATATAGTATATTATCTATTACATATTATATAATATAATACACATTATATATTATACATCATATATTATATAGTACACATTATACATTATATAATAGAGAATAGACAATATATAATATGTATTATATATATCACATATTATCTGTTATACATTATACAGTACACATTATATATTATCTAATAGAGAATAGACAATAGAGAATAGACAATATATAATATGTATTATATATATCATATATTATCTGTTATACATTATACATTATAACATAATATATATACACGTGTTATAACCTGTGAGAGCTGTACTGCCTCACCCTTCACACGAGGCTGAAAACACACTGAAAACCCTTGAAGCCCCCCATTTTTGGGTGAGAAAAGGCCATCCCCTCCCTTACCACTCTTCACAGCCTTCCTAGCAATATATATACACGTGTTATAACCTGTGAGAGCTGTACTGCCTCACCCTTCACACGAGGCTGAAAACACACTGAAAACCCTTGAAGCCCCCCATTTTTGGGTGAGAAAAGGCCATCCCCTCCCTTACCACTCTTCACAGCCTTCCTAGGGCTCCAGTCCACGGGCACCTGGGCACGGAAATCCTCCAGGAGCTGCAGGGCCCCCTGCAAGTTGCAGGGCTGGAACATGGTCTGGAAGGTGGGGTTCTGGGGCACCTGGTGCAGGGTGGAGCTGCAGGCAAAGCGGCCCAGCTCGCTCTGCAGAGGCACAAAGGCAGCAGACGTGGTGCACGAGTCACAGCACCAGTCGCGCCCCGGGGCGGCGCCGGGCCAGCACGGCCGAGGGCAGCCCTGCCCGGGCACAGGGCACTGCCCCGACCCGGGCCTTCAGCCCGGCTGACATCAGCAAGCTGAAACCATCCTCCCTTCCCGTCTTCCCCCTTCCCACCTCTTCCTCTTCCATCTTCTCCTTCCCATCTTCTCCCCTTCCCTCTTCTCCCTTTCCATCATTTCCCCTTCCCACCTTTTCTTTTTCCATCTTCTCCTTTCCCATCATTTCCCCTTTCCATCATTTCCCCTTTCCACCTTCTCTTTTTCCATCTTTTCCGCTGCCTGCAAACAGAACTTTTGTTTCAATTTCACTACTCAAAAGCTGACTTGGATGAATTTTTGTCAGGATCACTGAGTTTTATCAGGACTATCTGGACTCTAAGGAGCCAAATCAGTACCTAAATACTGCTTTGCTGCCTGCAAACAGAACTTTTGTTTAAGTTTTGCTACTCAAAAGCTGATTTGGATGAATTTTTATCAGGATCACTGAGTTTCACCAGGGCTCTAAGGAACCAAATCAGTATCTGAACACCTCCCAAGTGCTTTTATCAAGACAAATAAAAGGCTAAATCCTCCCTGCTGCCCAAAGATGCCATTTTATCAGAAAGAGAAGAGGAGCAGGGCCAGGAGCAGCCCCTTACCCTGATGATGTTGTCAGGGGCTCTGTTCATGGTCAGGTTCTTGATCCTCACTGCCAGCTGATGGGCAGTTTTGGTGGGCAGCAGATATTTGCTGATCAAAGGCTTGGGGAACTCCGTCCCTTCAAAATGCTTCAGCCCTAAAGCCAACAAGCTGCAGAGGGGAAAAAAAAGGAGGGGAGGAGATGAGAAACCTCCCAGGGAGCTGCTGCAGCCCAGAAATTCTCCTTAATTCTCCCCAATTTGTACAGTAATTAAAGCACCTACTTGTCCTCTGCCTTGGTGAAGACAATCTTGTCTCGGGGAGGGTTTGCTCTCAAGGCACAGATGGGCAGCAGCTCTGGGTACATGAAAACCTTCCTGGTTGCCAAAATCCAGGCCACTTGCTTGGGCAAACAGCAGAATTCGTTTGCTGTGGAAAGAATTCACGGGGAAGGACAGCTGTGTGTGTGGATGAGGGTTTTCCAAAAGTCACCGCTAGAAAACACTGCTTGTTTTAACTGCAAAAATAAGAATCCCCTCCTGCTTTTACAATTTGCACATTTCCTAGTTTACACGGCCAAAAGGTAAAATTCTTTTCTCCTTGAATCTTTTTTTTTTTTGTTCTGTAGCAAAGCAAAGAACAAGTGGCCACTCTGAGCCCCCCCAGATGAGCCCGGGGGGGACACGAGGCCAGGAGGGGCTTTTAGTATGTTGTAATTAGGAAATAATTAGCTCCTGATTGTAATGGCAGGAATTAAAACCTCTATATATATATATACACAAATAAAAATATTAATATATATAAATATCTCTATAAATATATAAAATATACAATACATTTTAATATATTATATATTATATATTATTCTCCTTCCCATCTTCTCCCCTTCCCTCTTCTCCCTTTCCATCATTTCCCCTTCCCACCTTTTCTTTTTCCATCTTCTCCTTTCCCATCATTTCCCCTTTCCATCTTTTCCTTTCCCATCTTTTCCATCTTTTCCCCTTCCCACCTTTTCCTTTCCCACCTTTTCCCTTCCCATCTTTTCCATCTTTTCCCTTCTCATCTTTTCCTTTTCCATTTTCTCCCTTTCCATCTTTTTCTTTTCCATCTTTTCCCTTCCCACCTTTTCCTTTCCCATCTTTTCCCTTCCCATCTTTTCCATCATTTCCCCTTTCCATTTTTTCCTTTTCCATCTTTTCCCCTTTCCATCCTTTTCTTTTCCATCTTTCCCCTTCCCACCTTTTCCCTTCCCATCTTTTCCCCTTTCCATCTTCTCCTTTCCCATCTTCTCCCCTTCCATCTTTTCCCCTTTCCATCTTTTTCTTTTCCATATTTTCCCCTTCCCACCTTTTCCTTTCCCATCTTTTCCCTTCCCATCTTTTCCATCTTTTCATTTTCCATCTTTTCCCCTTCTCATATTTTCCTTTTCCATTTTCTCCCTTTCCATTTTTTCCTTTTCCATCATTCCCCTTCCCATCTTTTCCCCTTCCCATCAAAAGGGAAGGGTAAAAAAGGGGAAGGGTAGTTCTCTTCCATTTTTCCCCGGGACAGTGGAACTGTTTAATTACTGGAATTTAGTGGAAGCTGGGGTGATTATTGAATTATTTCATCAGTGCAAGGTGTCCCTGGTGCTGCACTCAGGTGGAACTGAGCTTTAAGGTCCCTCCCCACCCAAACCATTCTGGCATTCCACGACTTTATTTTATTTTTCACTTCCCAGAATTCCAATATTTCTCCCATTAAACCCATCATCCATCCCAATATTTATC
Source organism: Montifringilla adamsi (assembly GCA_017590115.1). NCBI lineage: Eukaryota > Metazoa > Chordata > Aves > Passeriformes > Passeridae > Montifringilla > Montifringilla adamsi. The sequence continues at coordinate 103,900 of JAGGNK010003447.1, read as the reverse complement.
CCATTAAACTGAAAATTAAGCTTTTTTTCCAGAACTTTAGTTCTCAGTTTAATGAGATAAATAAAATAACTAATCTAAGTGAATAAATGATAAATAAATTAATAATTTCCCAGTTTGCCCAGGCCATTATTTATCCCATTAAACCCAATATTCATCCCATTAAACTGAAAATTAATGTTCCTTTCCACAACTTTAGTCCTCAGTTTAATGGAATAAATAAAATATTTTTTTCTAAGTGAATAAATTACAAATAAATTAATAATTTCCAAGTTTGCCCAGGCCAATATTTATCCCCCTAAACCCATCATCCATCCCAATATTCATCCCATTAAACTGAAAATTAAGGATTTTTTCCAGAACTTTACTTCTCACTCTAATGGGATAAATAAAATAATTCATTTTCCTAAGTGAATAAATGATAAATAAATTAATCTTTCTGTGTCTGCCCAGGGAGCAGCAATAATTTGAATTTCTGGCTGATTTGGGGCATTCCTTACCAAAAACATCTGGGTGGTGTTGGCCTCTGAACTCAGAGCAGGGTTGAAGCTTGCCAGGAGATGGATTTGAGTCAGGAGCTGGACGTGCTTGAGGAATAAAATCAGACAAATTTCGGGTTTTTTTTCACTTTATCACAAATCCAAAGAACTGGAAAGCACAAGCCTAAAGGCACAAGAAATATTTCCTGAGCAAAAAAAATCTTAAAAGCAACAGAAAACTGAGGGGAAACTTCAATATCCACTGGCAGCAAGTTTATTACACAAATTTTGAAGGCATCAGCTGTTGGAATCTTTGAGCAATTTCCCACTTTTTGTGCCAAACTCATCACGACCAACACAGAAATTCATTTTTTCCTGCACAAACACATAATTATTTCTTTAGCAACAGCGATTTCAGCTCTCAGATTTCTGAATTTCTACAGTTTTACACGGTGGCAGGAAGAAAAAAACAAAAATAATTCAAGCTAGACTAAGAACAACATCCTCAGACAGCAATAAATTGGATGAAAATTGGATTTTTGCAGCATAAAACATTAATTACCTGCTGCATTTGCTGCTGGAGCCTCTTCCTTTGGGCACTGTCCAGGACAAGGCTCTGCAGGGGTTTTTCATTTTGGGATTTGGATTTTTCAGCCTCTTGGGGGGTTTTGATTGAAGATTTTTTAATTCTCAGCTGCTCCAGCTGTTCCTTCACTGTCTGGTGCTGCTTGTTCAGCAAATTGGCCAGAGGCTCCTCAAATCTGTTGGGAAATGGAATAAAAATGTGATACAAAACAAAAGAAAAATACAAAAATGTGATAAATCTCTGATTTGATAATGCTTGTTTAGGACATTCGTGTTCTAAATACATTCAGGTTTATTTAGAACCTTTTTATTTATTTAGAACACTATTTCTTTTTATTTATTTAGAACATTATTTTTTATTTATTTAGAACACTAATTTTTTATTTATTTAGAACACTGTTTATTAACTTATTTTTATTTAGAACACTATTTATTTATTGTTTATTGACTGCTTTAATATTGTTTATTTATTTTACTCCCTGTCTGGTTTGCACAGTTTGGTTTTGCCATCCCTGTACTACTCAACAATAACTGGAAGGTCTCCAGAAAAACCACACACTGCCTCAAATCCTGCTACTTTATTAAAAAATTAATTTAAAAGATTTTAAAATATTGAAAAAAAAAAAGAAAATATTTACGTTTTAAAATATTGAATTATAGTATTACGTTATATAATTCTTTTTATATTTAATTATCATTTTATTCTTGAATTATTTTAAATATTTCTTTCCCAGCTTTATGCTGAGAACTCTACAGAGATGCTGCAGTGAGAGCAGGAGTTCATGATTTCATTCTTATTCATTATTTTATTTGATTTATTTCAGCTGTACCAGTTAATCTCCTGAATCCTGCTGGTGATCAGCTGTACCAGACCTGAGGTTAATTAATTAATTTTTAAATAAAGTATTACCCAGCCTGATGCTGAGAACTCTACAGAGATGCTGCAGTGAGAGCAGGAGTTCATCATTTCATTATTAATTATTTGATTTATTTCAGCTGTACCAGTTAATCTCCTGAATCCTGCTGGTGATCAGCTGTACCAGACCTGAGGTTAATTAATTAATTTTTAAATAAAGTATTACCCAGCCTGATGCTGAGAACTCTACAGAGATCCTGCAGAAAGAGCAGAAGGAATTCATGATTTCATTCTTATTCATTATTTCATTTCATTTTATTAATTTTAGCTGTACTAGTTGATCTGGTTTCTGCTGGTGATCAACTTCCCTTCTGTACCAACCTTGAGGTTACTTTATTTAAAAATTAATTAATTATTACCCAGCCTGATGCTGAGAACTCTACAGAGATGCTGCAGTAAGAGCAGCTCATTATTTCATCCTTATTCATTATTTTACTTTATTTTATGTGATTTATTTTAGCTGTACCAGTTGATCTGGTTTCTGCTGGTGATCAGCTTCCCTTCTGTACCAGTCCTGAGAATTGTTCCATGCTGCTCCTAATTCAAGGTACCATAAAACCAACAACAAATCCAGCAAATCATGATTTTTTTTTCTTCCTTAAAGAATCCTGCACACAGATAAAACCAGGGAAGAAACCACTGAGAGAAGTGACCCACCAAAAAAAATTAATAAAGCCAATATTATCAAAGCCAGATGAGTAGAAATAAAGCACAAAGGTGCCTGGATTTCAGTCTGTGGCTGGTTTGAGAGCTGCTGCTCCCCTCTGGCACCGCTCAGCCCAGAGGGAGCTCCACAAAGCCCAGCTGTGATTTCAGCTCCTTCCCAAACAGACTCAGCTGCACCTCGAGCTGATCTGCCCCACAAAGCAGGAGCCAGCTGCCGTCCTGAGCTGCTCTGCAAGCTGAGAGAAACCACAGAATTATGGAATGGTTTGGGCTGCAGGAACCTTAAAATTCATCTCATTCTGTCCTCTGCCATGGCAGGGACACCTTCCACCATCCCAGGGTCTCCAACCTGCCCAGCCTGGCCCTGGGCACTGCCAGGGGCAGCCCCAGCTTCCCTGGGAAATCTGCTTTGATTTATTTAATCCAGAGATTGGGGAGCTCAGGAGTTTCAGCTCCTCACCCCCCAGCTCAGGTGCAAGGGGATTTTTGGGCAATGCTCTCACAGAGCCATGGAAGGGTTTGGGTTGAAACAGACCCAAAAACTCCTCCAGTGCCACGAGCAAGGACACTTTCCACCATCCCAGGGTGCTCCAAACTGTCCAACCTGGCCTTGGGCACCTCCAGGGATCCAGGGGCAGCCAGAGCTGCTCTGGAAAATGTTTTGATGTGTTTAATCCCAAGCATCCAAAGATTATTTAGCTCAGGAGTTTCAGCTCCTCACCCCGTCCCAGTTTAGGTGCAAGGGGATTTTTGATGGGGTCAATGTGCTCACAGAACCACGAGAACCATGGAGTGGTTTGGGTTAAAATAGACTTTAAAATTCACCCAGTCCCAAGAGCAGGGACATTTTCCACCATCCCAGGTGTCCAGCCTGGCCTTGGGCACCTCCAGGGATGGAGCTGCTTTATCCCTTTCCTCTTTGAGCTGCTGCCATGTATATACCCAAAAATAACAATCCAAACTTCCCAGACATCTCATTCCCAGGCAGGAATTTTCCTTAAAAATGGCCCACACACATCCCAGGTGTTGAATTATTTAATTAAATATAAGAGAAGGTGACACACTTGGAGCAAGCAGCTCCCCAAGCATCTCCAACCATGTCAGGGCAGCAAGGGAGCCTTGCCACACAAAGGAAATTGAATTTTTCTGCCGTGATGCTGCATCCTGCAGCCACCAGCAGAGTGAGGAGGGGCTGCCACTGAGGCTGGGACAATCTCTGCCCAGCTCCTGCAGAGTTTTGATCCCTCACCCAGCAGATCCAGGCTCTCTGCTCATCTCCTGGGAGAATCACCCCTCATTTGTGTCACCTCCTGCCCACTGAGCACTGCCAGGGACAATTTCACATCGTGAGAGGACACAGGAATGGGTTTCAATTAGAAAATGAGAGATTTAAATTAGATTTTTGGGCAGGAATTGATCCCTGTGAGGGTGGAGAGACCCAGGCACAGGCTGCCCATCCCTGGCAGTGTCCAAGGCCAGGCTGGACAGGGTTTGGAGCAGCCTGGAACAGGGGAAGGTGTCCCTGCCATGGCAGAGGTGGAATAAAATGAGTTTTAATCTCCCTTCCAACCCAATCCATTCCATGATTACAGAGCACAGAGTTTGGGGAAATAGGGACAGAATTCCCCCCTGCAGATGCTGCTTTTTGGGGCACATTCACACATCTGTATTTTCAGCTGAAACAAAGAACAGCACCAACCTCAGTGCAGGCACTTTTGCTCTTTCTGCCCCTTTTTTCATTGCTTTTCATTTTCAGATGTAAGCAGATTTTCAGATGACAAGCAGCAAAGCCAACAGTGGCAAACAGAATAAAAAGAATCAACTGAATTGTCCAATCCCACGAAGAAAAATGGCTCAGAGCTTTCAGAACAGCTGCCAGGACAGTTTTTCTCTTTGGTGCTGCCACAGAGGTAAGCAGAGGCTTTTCCTCAGAAGAAATCAGGACAAAAACAAAATTCTCCTACCTGAGGGCCTGGGGGGTGTTAAAATTTGGCCGAGGTTCTGTAACAGCATCTTCATCTTCTGGCCTTTCCTCTTTCATGCTGGAGAAACCCATCTCACCCTGGAACTGGCAGCAGACATGGAGCAAGTCAGGAGGAGAAAGATCAAGGAAGAAATTTACCTTTGGCTAATGATGATGATGGTGATGATCTGCTCAGCACAAACTTCACTTCAGGAAATCCCTGCAGAGCTTCAGGAAATCCCTGCAAATCTTCACTTGAGGAAATCCCTACAGAGCTTCACTCCAGGAAATCCCTGCAGACCCTCACTTCAGGAAATCCCTGCAGAGCTTAACTTTAGGAAATCCCTACAAATCTTCATTTTAGGAAATCCCTACAGAAACCAGAAATCCTTACAGATCTTCACTTCAGGAAATCCCTACAGCTTTTCACTTCAGGAAATCCCTATAGATCCTCAGGAAATCCCTGCAGACCTTCATTTTACAGCCCTTCACTCCAGGAAATCCCTGCAGACCTTCATTTTCCAGCCCTTCACTCCAGGAAATCCCTGCAGGCCTTCATTTTACAGCCCTTCACTCCAGGAAATCCCTGCAGAGCCTAACTTTAGGAAATCCCTACAAATCTTCCCTTCAGGAAATCCCTACAGAGCTTCACTTGAGGAAATCCCTAGAGATCCTCACTCCAGGAAATCCCTGCAGATCTTCACTTTAGGAAATCACTGCAGATCCTCCCTTCAGGAAATCCCTACAGACACTTTTGGAAATCCCTGCAGATCTTCATTTCACAGCCCTTCACTCCAGGAAATCCCTGCAGATCCTCACTTAAAGAAATCCCTGCAGACAGCTCAGGAAAACCCTACAGAGCTTCACTTCAGGAAATCCCTACAGATCTTCAGGAAACCCTTACAGACCTTCAGGAAATCCCTACAAATCTTCACTTCAGGAAATCCCTACAGATCTTCACTTCAGGAAATCCCTGCAAATCTTCACTTCAGGAAATCCCTGCAGATCTTCACTTGAGGAAATCCCTACAGATCTTCATTTCAGGAAATCCCTATAAATCTTCACTTGAGGAAATCCCTGCAGACCCTCCCTTCAGGAAATCCCTACAGACAGCTCAGGAAAACCCTACAGAGCATCACTTCAGGAAATCTCTACAAATCTTCACTTGAGGAAATCCCTGCAGATCCTCACTTCAAGAAATCCCTGCAGACACTTCAGGAAATCCCTGCAGACAGCTCAGGAAAACCCTACAGAGCTTCACTTCAGGAAATCCTTACAGGTCTTCAGGAAATCCTTACAGACCTTCAGGAAATTCCTATAAATCTTCCCTTTAGGAAATCCCTACAGACCCTCCCTTCAGGAAATCCCTGCAGACCCTCAGGAAATCCCTACAGATCTTCACTTCAGAAAATCCCTACAGACACTTTTGGAAATCCCTACAGATCTTCATTTCACAGCCCTTCCCTTCAGGAAATCCCTGCAGACCCTCAGGAAATCCCTACAGATCTTCAGGAAATCTTTACAGACTTTCAGGAAATCCCTACAAATCTTCCCTTCAGGAAATCCCTACAGACATTCCCTTTTTAAGGCTAAAAATGCCCCATCTGTGGCAGAGCCCCTGGCACACCCCCAGCCCTGAGCCACCCTTCAGGTGGCATGTCACAAGTGACACTTCAGTGCCACCCTCAGTTCATCACTCACTGTCTCAAACAGCTCCTCCATCAGCTCAGTCACTTCCTTTTCTGCAAGTAAAATTAAAAATTATTATGAAGAAGCTTTTTTTCAAGAAACACTCAGCAATCCTGTCATGGTATCAACTCAGGGAAGGGATTTCTCTCACAAAGGGAAATCCTCCTCCTGCAAACAGGGGACCAAAAAAGGAAGGCCCCTGATAATTCCTTTTTTAATGTTGGGCCCAAAAATAACATGAGCTGAGATTGTCTGGGTTCTAAAATATCACATAAAAACTCGTTTTCATGATTAAATTTAAAGTTATGTAAATCTGCAGTAAGACCTAAAGCAAGTGTGGCTTTTTGCAGAGACAGAAAATGACATGTTTATAAAACCAAGCTGTGAGGACTTCAAAATCTAATTAAATTCAATCACAAGGCAAGCATTCAAGTCTGGAGTGCCTGAAGCTTTCAGAAGGTGACACACTTGGAGCAAGCAGCTCCCCAAGCATCTCCAACCATGTCAGGGCAGCAAGGGAGCCTTGCCACACAAAGGAAATTGAATTTTTCTGCCGTGATGCTGCATCCTGCAGCCACCAGCAGAGTGAGGAGGGGCTGCCACTGAGGCTGGGACAATCTCTGCCCAGCTCCTGCAGAGTTTTGATCCCTCACCCAGCAGATCCAGGCTCTCTGCTCATCTCCTGGGAGAAATAAAACCTCATTTCAGGTTCTTCAGGCACAGCAGCTCAACCCAGATCCTTCCAGGCACTCCCAAAAGCTGATCAAACCAGCATGGAGATTTTTATTTAATATCCTACACCGTGAAAAAATCCTTGCAAGAAAACATTTCCCAAGGAATTACTGCTGCCAACAGGAGGGGAACTTACTGGTGATCCTCACAGCACGGTCATTCCTGAAATCTTCAGTGTCTGGCTCATCCAGATCTTCCAGGAAATTGTACTCAGGGTCATCATCATCATCAGCTTCATCTACAAAGGAGCAGCCTTTGAGGAGGTTTGGCCAGCACGCTGCCCCAGCAGCAAGGCAGGAGCACAGGTTTGTTCAGAGTCCCAAGCAGGGCTGGGATTGCTGCTGGAGATGAGAAATGGATTCATGGAAGCAAGAGCAAAGCCCTGCTGCTCTCAAGGGAGCTGCCAGGAGCCTGAGCTGCAGCCATTCCCAGGCTGAAAAGCTGCCTTGAGCCTCTGGCATCTGAGTTTCTGCTGAATTTAGGAAGAGCTCACTGCTGGCGTTTCAGTTTCTGGTTTATATTCAATTTGCACAACTGTGAGCAAGCAGGAAATGCAGGGGAAAAAGAGGCCAGGCCACAGAGCTTGCTCCTGTTTCTTCTCAAAAATAAAATAACTGTTTCTACCCCTAAAAAAAAAACAACCCAAAAAGTGAATGTGGCCCAAACAAGGAGTACAGCACACTGGGACTGAGGTGCACCAGGGGTTAAACCCACCACTCCCCTTTTGGGTGCCAGTTTTTGTCATATTTACAGGATATTGCAAAAATATCTACAAGTGACACCTGAAGTTTAAACAAAGGGGAAGAGGAGGAAAATTGACTGCAAGACTAATGCAGGGGATTAAAATATTAATGGTTATAAACAAAAATATAACGTATAAATTTAAAAAACCCCAAAATTTCATATTTACAGGATATTTGCATAAATATTTATAAGTGAGACACCTGAAGTTTAAACAAAAGGGAAGAGGAGGAAAATTGATTGCAGGACTCATGTAGGGGATTAAAAACTGAATGGCTGCAGACAAAAATATCATGTACAAATAAAAAAAACCCCAAAATTTCATATTTACAGGATATTACATAAATATTTATAAGTCAGATATCACACAAATATTTACAAGTGAGACACCTGAAGTTTAAACAAAGGGGAAGAGGAGGAAAATTGATTGCAAGACTAATGCAGGGGATTCAAAAATTAATGGTTGCAGACAAAAATATCATGTATAAATAAAAAACCAAAGCTTCAGGCTTTCAACAAACAATCAGGGAATGGTTTGGGTGGGAAGGAACCTGGGAACACAAGTCCTGCTGATAGTACAGGGATAAAATGTTTCTAAAATCATATTTGGGGAGCTAGAAAGAAATTGAGGCTGAGTAGGCCCTTGGGAAATGTTAGGGCTTGGGTTTGGCAGATCATGTGAAACTGCACCTGTGGAACCAGAATATGATAAATTATTTAATTGTTAGATGGGATGATTGCTTGGTAATTAGATGTAATTGTTGTTTAATCGTAAGAAGAATCATGAGAAATTATGTTCAAGGGTTTTGAGTGGGATCATGAGAAATCCATCCTTGAAATCAACAGAACAATGTAAATTTAATAATTAATTAATAATGAATAATAAATAATAATTAAAATTAAAGAACAACTGAGGCAGCTGGGGGTGTTTAGCCTGGAGGAAAGGAGACTCAGGGGTGAGCTCATCACTCCCAACAACTTCTTGGAGAATTGCTGGAGTCAGGTAGGGCTGGGCTCTTTCTCCACACAGAAGGAGAGGACACAGCCTCAAGCTAAAAAAGGGAAATTTAGGTTGGATATCAGGAGAAAGTTCTTAATGGAAAGAAAATTCTGGAGTTGTCTGTCCAGGGAGGTGCTGGTCTTGTTTAAAATAAGGGAAATTTAGGTTGGATATTAGGAGAAAATTCCATATTTTATCACCCTTTCTGTAAAAAACTATCTGCCCAGGGGCCCAGAATGTCCCATAAAAAAAGCCCAGAACATCCCAGAAAAAACCCTAGAACGTCCGAGAAAAAAGGCCCAGAATGTCCCAGAAAAAAAGAGAAAAAAAGCCCAGAAGAAAAAAAAAAAACCAAAAAAAACCCAAAAACCAAAAAACACCTGAAAAACCCAGAAATTCTCCTCTCCACAGAACTGCCCCCAGGAAAGGCAGCAGCACCTGGTAGGAGTCCATGCAGACAGGGCTGGAGGCCAGCTCCTCATCCACGGCGTGCAGCTTCTCCATGAAGGTGCTGTCCTTGCTCTGCGGGGGCTTGGGGGGTGGTGGGGGTCCCATGGGAACCACTTCTGCACTGATGTGTCTAACAACAGGTGGGGTGACCTTCTCCTGCTGATGAAAAAGGGTAAAAGGTTTTATTCTGGACAGGTCATTCCAAGGACAGAGTAAATTTGGTTTTCTGCTTGGGGAGAAATGGGAGAATTGGTCACTTGAGTGGTGAGAAATGGGAGAAATGCTTCCCAGAAGGATGTGGAATTTTCCTAATGACATTCATACATTTATTCTAATTCACACAATTACATCACATCCTAATCACTTTGCTTTTCAGGAAGTACAAAGAAATATGAAGATTTTCTGGAGACATTTGGAAGATCTGAGTATCAGTCTCAGCATTATCAGAGTTGATAAAGCTGAACACCAATTATTGTGGCAGAATCCTCCAAAAAACAAAGTGATGGTGAGCAGGATGTGGAAATATCAGTAAAATACTGCTGGTTTTGATGCCATGTCACTTCCCAGGGGTTTCTGATTCTTCTTTGCCGATCCCTGGCCTGCACCTCCCCCTGCCTTGATGCTTTCACCAAACTGATTTCTGCTCCTAAGCCAAGCACAGGAAGCCATGCTCTGCACTCCTCAGAAATTACCAGAAAAATAATCATTATCTAAAGAACTGACAACAGTTTCCATGCCCACAGCTTTATTTTAGACTCAGCCCTTCTGCAAGGGAACGTGGCAGTGGGACCCTAAATCCACCGGCAGCTGGGATGTCCCCACAACTTCAGGAATTGGTTTTTTTGGGGGGTTTGGGTGGATAAATCAGGAAGAGCTGTTTGCTGCAGCTTTACCTCACAGAGGGTCCCTCCCTCCTCATCAGAGGAACGCCTGGTCCTGGACCTCTTGGCTCCACGAGGAGAAGAAGCTGTGCTCTCCACGTCGCTCTCCAGCAAGCTCTGCAGGGCAAGAGGTGCAAAACCCTCTCCAAAACCATCCTGCCACAACCAGTAACTGCTCCAAATAACATTTCAGAGACTCTCTTCCAGCCAAACGAGTGGAGCACTGAAGGATGATTGCTGGAGGATTTACAAGTGTCCGTGTGTTAAAATAAATGGTGTTTTGCTGCCTCAGACACAGAAGACACAAACTGGGTTTACCTCTTCTGCAGTCTCATCCTCCTCTTCGTCATCAGGCTGGTATTCTTCATCAGAGGAATCATCTTCCTCCAGGGGAATGTCCACAAACTGAGGGGGCTGCACACAGGAGAAAGAGGGTGAGCACAGTCAGAGCAAGTGTTTCAAAAGGAGGAAACACCCTGAAGCTCAGAAAGGAAATCCTGAAGAAAGAGAAGAAATAAATTACTGAAAGACTGGCAAAGGAAAGCAAAGAAAAAAACACCAGGGAAAAAAATTAAAAAACCAAAATAGAAAAAGCCCAGAAAAAAATCCAGGAAAAAACCACAGGAAAAAAAAAAAAAGAAAAGAAAAATAAGAAAAGAAAAAAAAAACAGAAAAAACCCCAGAAATTCTCCTCCTCTCCACAAAATTGTTTGAGAAGGTGCAAGAACAGCCAGAAATAATTTAGTATTTATATTTAGCATTATATTTATTTCCATTTATTACATGATGGAAGCTGCATGAGCAGACACCAGCTCAGAGATGGTTTTAGTACATAAATCTGCTCCAGCCCTCCCAAAGATCTCAGCCTCAGCAGGAAGCTTCAGGCTGATCTCCCCTTTCCCAGCAAGAATTCACTCACCTTCACCTCGTTTGCCTTCTTAATTGGAGAAATATTCCATGTTGGAATCACCTGGGGACAGCAAAAACACCCAAAAACCCTTGGGCTGGGTCAATGAGCTCAAATAAAACCCCCAAATCTCCCATGGGGTCTCCTGGAAATGAATTTGGGGCATCGGACACTGGGAGTTCACTGTCCCTGCCAAGCCTGAGCTGCCTCTGTGCTGCTCAGCTCAAATCAATCCTTTGTCACTGTCTTAACTCATTCTTCACATTTCAAGACTCAAAGCACATTTATGCTTCTCTTAGAGGGTCACTGACAGAACACCAGGACAGGCTGAGCTGGAAGGGACAAGGATCATGGGTCCATGCACACAGCCCCACCCTGGGCAACCCTGGAGCACTGTCCAAACTTTCTGGGGACTCTGGGACATTCCCTGGGCTCCCCTGGGGGAAGAACATTTTCTACACCCAGCCTAAACCTCCCTGGGCTCCCCTGGGGGAAGAACCTTCCCTACACCCAGCCCAAAGCTCCCTGGGCTCCCCTGGGGGAAGAACCTTCCCTACACCCAGCCCAAAGCTCCCTGGGCTCCTCGGGGTGAAGAACCTTCCCTACACCCATCCCAAAGCTCCCTGGGCTCCTCGGGGTGAAGAACCTTCCCTACACCCAGCCCAAAGCTCCCTGCACAGCTCCAGCCCTCCCCTGGGTGCTGGCCCTGGCACTCAGAGCAGATTTACTCACCCCTCCTTTCTCCACCACCTCCTTCAGCTTGGAACGAGTCATTTTGGGCTCCTGAGAGTTGAAAACAAAATAACAGCATTAAATTCAGTCCTTTCCTTCAGGACAGGCTTTTCCCCAGCAGCTCTTCACTGTTAGTAAAGTTACCATGAGTAAAGTTTAGCTTACTATGAAGCTTTTCTCTTTCTTAAAATTCATTACCTTTATGTTCACTGCCTTTAAATTAATTACCTTTCAGACATCACCAGTGTGACCTCAGCAATAATTCCTCCTATTTCTGTTTCATAATTTACTACTCACTTCATCCAGGTGGCAAATCTGATAATGAAACCTAATTACTCTAAAGAGTTTTTACAAATTTTATAAATTCCTTTTTTGTTCTACCTCTTCTCCCCACATTCCCATTATGGCCCAGGAAGGCATTTGGAACAACACAAATAAAACAAACTTGAGCAAGATTTTGACTTACAAACAAAGGAATATCTTCTGTCTCACTGATGGCTGCTTTCACCATGGCCACCACGTGTTCATTTGTGATCACCTCCTAAAGGAAGACACAAAACCAGGATGTTTATCAAAGAGAAACAGACAAAACAACAAATGTTGGAATAAACTACCTGGAAATACGACGGGGAAACACTCAGTGTACAACAGGCTTTGTAATTACACTGCAGGAAAATGATTGTTCAGAGATCAGACAGTAAAATTTAAATCAATTCATTTTAAAATAAATTCATTAATTTATTTTTTTAATGTAAAAAAATTAAGAAATTTAAAATCTAAATCACAGTGATTAAAACATTTGCACCACATTCTCTGTGAACGCTCCCCAGCAGGGAGAAAGAAAATAATCAAAACAAAAGCCCAGACCAGTTTCCCTGGTATCAGTAACCAGTCAAATGTGCTGATCCCAGTCACAGGAGGAATGCTGCTGTGGAGCTGCAAGAGAAAACCTCAATCTTGATTGCACTCCAGTCTTTCAGCACTCATAGGCTCCCAAATCTCTGGAGAAAGTCTGGACACTTTCCAGTGTGGAACATGTGAATCTCTGGAGGAAGTCTGGAATAATATCCAGTATGGAACATGTGAATCTATGGAGAAAGTCTGGAATAATATCCAGTGTGGAATGTGTGAATCTCTGGAGAAAGTCTGGAATAATATCCAGTGTGGAATATGTGAATCTATGGAGAAAGTCTGGAGTAATATCCAGTATGGAATATGTGAATCTATGGAGAAAGTCTGGAGTAATATCCAGTATGGAATATGTGAACCTCTGGAAAAAGTCCAGAATAATACCCAGTATGGAATATGTGAATGTCTGGAGGAAGTCTGGAATGATATCCAGTCTTTAAAACATTTCACTGCTGCATTCCAGAAAATTTGGGAGGAACAGGGGAAGGCAGGAGAGAATCCCATTTTGTGCTTGCCCCACGAGGCTCCAGGGAAGGCAGGTGGCTCTGAGGGACCTCCAGTCCTCCCCCAGCAGCACATGACAGAGAAATGCATCAATCTGGGGCACTTGCACAGAATCCACTGGTGAATCTGCCTGGAAGAGCCATGGCAGTGCCCAGGCTGTCTGCCACAAAAAGGGAAAGTGCCTGAGATTACCTGGATTTGAACAGTTCTGGCTGCAGGGAAAAGAAAATTTTGATTTTTGATAAATACTATTGCTCTCCAGATCATATTTTGGGATGAACTGAAAAGACTCAAGAGAGGTGCAGAGTTAGAGATTCACTCCAAAGCTGTGACAGCACAAATACTCTTCTGGCACCTCCTCTCTGAGGTTTGTGTGATGGACACTAACTCAAAGTGATGCATTTCTGTCAGCACCACTAGAATTCCACCAGAATTTCATGAGGAAACAGCTCGTTCAAAAAAGGAAACGGAGTTCACAGCCTACACCTGCTCACGTGGGCCCAGGAGGATCATTTTAATTCAGTTATTCCTGCTGCAGCTGCTCAGGAAAAGCAGAAGAGGCCCAACAGCTGCAGGCAAAGCAGGCTCCAGGTGGGTGGCAGGGACACCAGCAGCCCCCAGCCTCACAGGTTCAGTGACTGGATTCCCTCTGGATAGGTTTGTTGGCAGGGATCAGGATGTGGGGGGCTTTTTTGGCTTCCTTTTTCTGCCTCTGTTGAGCACTTGAGATGGTATTTCATGCTCAGACCCGGGTGTTTATTATTTTTTACCTGTGTTACAGTCTCACAGCTGCAGTTCTGCAGCCTTTCATTAACCAGGCACAAAATGGTTAACTAGCTCTTGTTACAAGGTCTTTTAAGGCTGAACTATCCAGTTAAGGGATGACACCTAAATTATTTTCACTTTTAAGCCAATAACTGATCACTCAAAGTCCACAGGGTGGACTTTTCTGTCCAATTACAAAATACCACCCAAACCCATGGAGAAGGAGAAGGGGAGGAAGAAGAAGAAGGAGAGCCAGCAGAAAGAACCAGAAGGAGAAGAAAGAACCAGAAGGAGAAGAAGAAGAAAGAAACAGAAGGAGGAGAAGGAACCAGGAGGAGAAGGAGAAGAAGGAACCAGAAGGAGGAGAAGGAAAAGAAGGAACCAGAAGGAGGAGAAGGAACCAGAAGGAGAAGAAAGAAGAAAGAACTAGGAGGAGGAGAAGGAACTGGAAGGAACCAGAAGGAGAAGAAGGAACCAGAAGGAGAAGAAGAACCAGCCTCCACCCTAAACCCTCCATCTTGCTTCATATTTATTTCTATATTCTAAAACCCCAAACCCTAAGTTTTCCCCCCTGTGACATTCCACCCTTCCAATCAAACTCCACACCCATAACCCCGGCGCCATCACTCAATTTTGGAAGCCTTCTCCACGGCCTCAGCTCAAATGCAGTGCTCTCCTGGGAGCCAGAGTCTGTCAGCACAGGAAGTCTCAACTCCTCAGCATCCAGAACTCCAGCCAAGGATTCTGCTGAGCAAGAAAGAGGAGCCCAAGGGCCAGCAGCCCTGCCCAGTGCCCCACTCACGTGCAGGATGTTCCTGACGTTGACCACGGTCAGGTTGTGCTGCTTGGCTCCATCCTCCAGGGTGCGGTCCAGGGACTCGTCCAGTTTGATGTCACAGGACAAGGAGCCCTCTTCTTCCTGGCTTTTCCCTTCTCTCTTGCGTTTGGTTGCCTTCCTCCTCCTCTTCCTCCTCTCCACGTCCTCCCCGTCCTGCTCCTCTGAAAATCAGCAGAAATGGAATCTAAAAACCTCGGCTGCTTCGCGTCCAGCCCGTGGTGAGAGGATGACTTTGGAATAAACACAAACCAGAATTCTGCAGAAAACTTGCAAAGATTCCCCCTGCAAGACTTTCCTTGCAAAGATTCCCCTTGCAAGACTCTCCTTGCACAGATTCCCATTGCAAAACTCTCCTTGCACAGATACCCTTTGCAAGATTCTTCTTGCAAAGATTCCCCTTGCAAAGGTTCTCCTTGCAATGATTCCTTTTGCAAGATTCTTCTTGCAAAGGTTCCCCTTGCAAGATTCTTCTTGCAAAGGTTCCCCTTGCAAGATTCTTCTTGCAAAGGTTCCCCTTGCAAGATTCTTCTTGCAAAGGTTCCCCTTGCAAAGGTTCTCCTTGCAAAGAGTCCCTTTGCAAGACCTTCTTTGCAAGATTCTCCTTGCAAAGATTCCCCTTGCAAGATACTTCTTGCAAAAAATTCTCCTTGCACAGGCTCTCCTTTCAAGATTCCTGCAAAAATTCCCCTTTCAAGACTCTCCTTGCACAGATTCTCCTTGCAAAGATTCCCCTTGCAAGATTCTCCTTGCAGGACCCTCCTTGCAAATAATCCCCTTGCAAGACCTTTCTTGCAAAGTTTCTCCTTGCACAGACTCTCCATGCAAAGATTCCCCTTGCAGGACCCTCCTTGCAAAGATTCCCTTTGCAAAAATTCCCCTTGCCAAGATTCTCCTGCAAAATTCCTGCCAGAAACATCAGAACGTCCCTCAGCTGACGCAGGAGCACCCAAACAGAAACAGCCATGAGAGCTACAAAGTCTTGTGAGTGATGGATTCCAGTTCTGCAGGGCCTGAGTTACTCGAGCACATCAAGGTCATGCAGCTGCCACCTCCTCCAGAATGATTTCTAAAATGGCCTCAGCAGCCTTTTTACACCTTTAATAATGCTGTAAACTCCAGGTACCACACAGCAAGAACAGTTTCCAGGACTTAAAAAGTGTTTTCCTGCTTTGTTGACTCTGAGAAAGAAAAGAATCTTCATTTTCTCTGAAGCAGAGCAGGGATTTTTTAGTAGCCAAAAACTGCAGAGATCAACTCCAGCAAGTTCCACTGAATTATGGAGCACAAGATGAAAATTAAAAAAAAAACCCTGCACCTACACAGCCCCCACCATCTTCACAATTCCAGAGTTTGCTGTATCAGTCAGATTTATCCAAACCAGCCCCAAACCCAAATTTTCCTCATCACTCTGCTGGGAGCACTCACCAGCTCTGGAGCTCTTTGGTGGCTTCATGGTGGTGGGATTTCTGGCAGCAGAAACCTGCAGGGAGCTTCTCCCTGGAGACTCTGGCACTGCAGCAGGGTTTTCACCTGGATACAGGTCCCTCTGAGAGCTCACTTCCACCTCTGTGTACAGCTTGGGGATTTTCCCTGCAAACAGAACACCCAGCTGCAGGCAGACACACCAGAGCAAAGACAACACACCAAAGTGTGTGCTCCACCTGATAAATTAATTTCCCATTGAATTTCCCATTCAAACACATCAAACCAACATCACCCACAGGTGTGATGCAGCTCCATCCTAATGGAAACAGCCCCCCTAAATTAATTTATTTATTTCCCACTGTATTTCCCCATCAAGCATATCAAACCAACATCAGCCATAGGTGTGATGCAGCGCCATCCTGCTGGAAACAGCCCCTCTAAATTAATTTTTTATTTATTTCCTATTGCATTTGCCATTCAAACACATCAAACCAACATCAGCACAGGGCAGCAGCAGCTCCATCCTGCTGGAAACAGCCCCTCTAAATTAATTTTTTATTTATTTCCTATTGCATTTGCCATTCAAACACATCAAACCAACATCAGCCATAGGTGTGATGCAGCTCCATCCTGCTGGAAACAGCCCCCCTATATTAATTTTTTATTCATTTCCCACTCATTTCCCATTCAAACACATCAAACCAACATCAGCACAGGGCAGCAGCAGCCCCATCCTGCAGGGAACAGCCCCAGGCACAGAGATCCCACTCCAGCTCTTTGCTCTCTCACTATCAGCTGGGCACAGCCACGCTCAAACCCAGCCCTGTCACATCAGCCAACTGCCAGAACCCGGAGATGTCTCCAAAACGTGTTTGCAGTCCCTGCTGTCCAAGTGCTCCTGCCACAGGAGGGGCAGGCAGAGCCAGGGCTCATTCCCAGCTGGAGCAGCAGCCCTGGGATGAATTTCCATGGCCACCCCGGGCTAATGAGCCCACAGGGCTGCAGGGGTGGCTGCAAACCCTCCAAAGCTTTCCCCTCCTGCTCTGGGCAAAGCCACAGCCAAGGAAACAGCTGGGAACTGCCCTGCTCCACCTCCTTCCCTGCCACAGACTCAGCTTTCAGTCACATCAGGGAGCTCAGCACAGCAGCGCGAGGGGCAGAGGTGATTCCCACTGGGAATCACAGAGGGGCACCTGTGCCACCCTGCCCAGGCAGGGCACAGCCAGGCAGGGCACAGCCAGCTGGCTCTGGGTGCCCAGGCTGAGGCTCCCCAGCCTCTCTGGGCTCTGCTCAGGGCTGGCACTGCCCAGGGCAGCAGCTCTGCCTCCTGGGCCGGGGCAGCTCCTGGGCTCAGGCCCTGCCCGTGGCTCTGGGCAGAGCTGGGACACACCGGGATAGACTGGGGACAGACTGGGACAGACACTGGGACACACTGGGGATGCTCAGGGACAGACAGGAACACCCAGGGACCCCCAGACTCACTCATGGACACCCAGAGCCCCCCGGTTCCCAGGGCTGGCCGCTCTCAGCCAGGCCGCTCTCAGCCAGCCCCAGCTCCCTCAGCCTGTCCCTGTGACAGAGATGCTCCAGTCCCCGCACCCCCGGCCTCACGGGGACTAAGAAACACCCACGGAGCCTTTCCCACACAATCCCAGAACGGTTCGTGTGGGGAGGAAACACAAATCCCATCCCAGCCCTGCCACGGCAGAGACGCCTTCCACCGCCCAACCCCGCCTGGACACTGCTCGGCGTGAGAAAACAGCGGGAAAACCTATTTTTCACTTTAATCTGTAACACCTCCTGAGGGAGAAAAAATAAAAACCAAACCAAAACAAACACAAACCCGCCCCTCCCGGTACCTTCCGCCGCCGCCGGGCTGCCGGGCCCCGCGGGGAGCTCCTGCCCGGGGCTCGGGGCCCCTCTGCCGGGGGTTTTCCTCCCGCTCTTCGGCGAGGCCTCCCCGGGCCCTCTCCCCGCGGGCCTGGCGGAGCCGCCTCCATCGGGCAGCTCCGTGTCCTCCCCGCGCTCCCGCGGGCTCGGCGGCCCCGCCGCCGCCGCTCTGCGCTTTTTGCAGGGCAGCATCTTCAGCGCCAGCGCCATGGCGGCTCCGGGGCCGCTCCGGGCCCGCTCGGGCCGCTCCGGTGCCGCTCCGGGCCCGCCCGGTGCCGCCGGTGCCACTGAGGGCCGCCCGCCGTCCAGGAAGCGGAAGCGCCCCGCGCTCGCCCCGCGCATGCGCGACCGGGGCCGGTCCCTGAGGGGGTCCCGGTGAGGCGGGGCCGGGGTGGGGGGGGGGCACCGAGCGCGGTCACGGCCATCTTCGCTGGGCGCCGCCGCCGGGGCCCGCCGCGGCCCGTCACACACACAGAGACACGCTCACACACCGCGCTGCCCGCCGCCGACTCCCGCTGCCGTGCTGCAGCACAGCGGTCCGCTCGGTGCTGCCGTTGTCTCCCGGTGGGAGCGGGGCTCGCACACAGCCGGGCACACGCCCCGCGGCTCCGGAGCCCCGGCAGTTGCCGAGTCACCGCCCCTCAGCATCCCCCGGCCCCTCCGCCCTCGAGGCCGGGTCGTGCGCGGCGAATTCGGCCCCGCTGTGGCCGCGCGGGGACGGGAGCGCCGCTGCGGGGCCTCCACACGCCACAGCCCCTCAGCATCCCGCGGCCCCTCAGCGCCTCTCGGTCCCTCAGCATCCCCCGGTCCCGGCCCTTCAGCATCCCGCGGCCCCTCCGCCCCCGCGATGCCGCTCCCGCCGCGGCCTCCGCCGCTGGGCCGGTGCCAGCGCCCGGCCGCGTTGGCGGGGCCGGTGCCGGCGGTCGCAGGCGGAGCGGGCCCGGTGGCAGGTGCAGCCCGGGCCGATGACGTGATGTCTGTGCCGGGCCGCGCCGCGCCCCGGCCTTTGTTCGCGCTGCCCGGGGCGGCTGCGGCACCGGCACCGGCGCCACCAGGCGGGGCTGCCCGGGCCACCGGGGGATGCTCGGGGATGCTCGGGGGCGGGCAGGGGGAACCGCTACCGGGAGCGCCGCGGGGGCGGTGGAGAAGCTGCAAAGTCGCTGAGCCCCGTGCGGGCCCAGCCCGGCGGCGGCGGGCCCAGAACCGCTGGGGTTGGGATGGTTTGGGGGCCCAGACCTGCTGGGGTTTGGGATGGTTTTGGGGCTCAGAGCAGCTGAGGTTTGGGATGGCTTTGGGGCAGAAAACCGCTGAGGTTTGGGATGGTTTTGGGGCAGAAAACGGCTGAGGTTTGGAATGGTTTCGGGGCAGAAAACGGCTGAGGTTTAGGATGTTTTTGGGGCAGAAAACCGCTGGGGTTTGGGATGGTTTTGGGGCCCAGAACTGCTGGGGTTTGGGATGGTTTTAGGGCCCAGAACAGCTGGGTTTGGGATGGTTTGGGGGCCCAGACCTGCCGGGGTTTGGGATGGTTTTGGGGCTCAGAGCAGCTGAGGTTTGGGATGGTTTTGGGGCAGAAAAACCACTGAGGTTTGGGATGGTTTTGGGGCTCAGAACCTCTGGGTTTGGGATGGTTTTGGGGCAGAAAACCGCTGAGGTTTGGGATGGTTTTAGGGCCCAGAACTGCTGAGGTTTGGGATGGTTTTAGGGCCCAGAACTGCTGAGGTTTGGGATGGTTTTAGGGCCCAGAACTGCTGAGGTTTGGGATGGTTTTAGGGCCCAGAACTGCTGAGGTTTGGGATGGTTTTAGGGCCCAGAACTGCTGAGGTTTGGGATGGTTTTGAGGCCCAGAACCGCTGGGTTTGGGATGGTTTTGGGGCAGAACACTGTTGAGGTTTGGGATGGTTTTGGGGCCCAGAACTGCTGGGGTTTGGGATGGTTTTAGGGCCCAGAACAGCTGGGTTTGGGATGGTTTGGGGGCCCAGACCTGCCGGGGTTTGGGATGGTTTTGGGGCTCAGAGCAGCTGAGGTTTGGGATGGTTTTGGGGCAGAAAACCGCTGGGGTTTGGGATGGTTTTGGGGCAGAAAACCGCTGGGGTTTGGGATGGTTTTGGGGCCCAGAACTGCTGGGGTTTGGGATGGTTTTAGGGCCCAGAACAGCTGGGTTTGGGATGGTTTGGGGGCCCAGACCTGCCGGGGTTTGGGATGGTTTTGGGGCTCAGAGCAGCTGAGGTTTGGGATGGTTTTGGGGCAGAAAAACCACTGAGGTTTGGGATGGTTTTGGGGCTCAGAACCTCTGGGTTTGGGATGGTTTTGGGGCAGAAAACCGCTGAGGTTTGGGATGGTTTTGAGGCCCAGAACCGCTGGGTTTGGGATGGTTTTGGGGCAGAAAACCGGTGAGGTTTGGGATGGTTTTAGGGCCTAGAACTGCTGGGTTTGGGATGGTTTTGGGGCAGAAAACAGCTGAGGTGTGGGATGGTTTTGGGGCTCAGAGCAGCTGAGGTTTGGGATGGTTTTGGGGCAGAGAACTGCTGGGTTTGGGATGGTTTTGGGGCAGAAAATGGCTGAGGTTTGGGATGTTTTTGGGGCAGAAAACCGCTGGGTTTGGGATGGTTTTGGGGCCCAGAACCGCTGAGGTTTGGGATGGTTTTGGGGCTCAGAACCGCTGAGGTTTGGGATGGTTTTGGGGCAGAAAACCTCAGAGGTTTGGAATGGTTTTGGGGCCCAGAACCATTAGGGCTTGGTTTCAGCCAGGACAAGGGGAATTGTGAGTAACTGAGGCATGAACAAGCAGTGGATGAGATGATATTCAGGGTTGAAATAATATTCGGAGTTGAAATAATTTTTAGATTTATGGTAATTCAGTGAGAGAAAAGATTTATTTGTTGCTTTCTGGGTGCTGCTTCTGTAATTGTCCCATCAGAGGTGCAAGAGTCGATCCTGTGAGGACACAATAGGAACAAAACACACACCAAGAATGAGAATAAAAGAATAAGAATAAGAATGGGGTTTCAGCATTTTTTTTACACATCCACCAAATTCTTCTAAGCTGAGTTGTCTCCAATAAAGATCATTTGCCTCAAAGCAAAGAGGGAACATTAAATAACAAACTGAAGTTGGGTTTTTGGGGCGGTGTTTTGTCAATATTATGAATTTTTCTTGCTTTATTTAACTCAATCCCAGGCTCTGCAGTGAGACCTGGGACAGGTTTCTCTGTGGACTCAGCCAGAGATTCCAGCTGCAGGTCAGAAGGGTTTCTGTCTAGCTAAAAATGGTTTTTCCAGTTTTGGGAGCAGGCAAAATAATTTTCCCTGGGTCTGTCAGGTGCTCAGCTTACAGCCTGTTAGCCTCAGTAAATGGTGATGTGGGAAGGACAGAGAAAATCCAAACTCATGGTGCTCTCTGCAGCTTCAAGGATGAGGTTAGAAGATTATTTCCTCCTGATTGTGGTGCAGAATGAAGAGGAAAACGAGCCAAGTTTACATTTTTTTTAAAATCAGCTGTCTCATTTGGGTGCTGCCACGATTGTCATGCCAAGGGTTTTTGGTAAAGGAGTGATTTGGACAATTTGTGGAAGAAATAAACATAGGGTTAGAGGGCTTTTTGGTTTTTTATTTGTTTGTTTGCTGGCTTCCAAAAAAATAAAATAAAATGGCTTTAAAACCAGGAATACAAAAATAATTTAAATGAAATTTAAACCTTCCTAAAACCTCCCGCCACGAAACTGAAGAGAGCAAAAAATCCCCTCCTTTTCCTCCCCTTTTCAGACTGAACAGCCCCAGTTGTTTTTTGCATCTCCTTCTGTGCCTTGGTCAAACTTCTCCAAAGTCATCCATCAGCAAATGAGCAAATCAAAATGAACAGGTTTTAGGGGTTTTTTTTAAATTTTTTTATATTATTATTCTGCCTTGCCATTGCTGATTAACACGGTTGGCATAAAATCTAGCAAATATCAGATAATCCCTAAATCCAAGGCCAGGATTTTCTGTCTCTTGGTTTGGATTTTCATGGGAGATTTCATCCACAAAGGCCAGGGCAAAACAACCATTTCAGGGCAAAGGGATATTTTAAAAATGGTTAATGAAGGATACCTCAAATCCAGCATTATGGCCGTATTTATTACTCCCTCCCTGTTGTGGAAACAGAATTGTGTAACATTCCTGAACAGGGCATTAAAAAAATAAAAGAAAATGCTTCCTGCAGATCAAGAGGCAGCGTTCCTATGGAGATGCTGGTGATGCAGGAGCTGGGTTTGGCAAGATAAGGCAATCAACAGTTTGAGCTCCTTAGCTCAGGGAACAGGTCAGGCATGCCTCAGGAGTGTGAGAATAAATTTAGAGATGGCAGTGATGTCTGGGGAGGCTGTGACAGGCAGATCCCAGAATTAAAAGTGTGACAGCAGTGTGTGGATCTGCAGCCAGCTGTGCTGCTCCTCACTGCCTTCCACAGATGTGTCTCTTGTGGTGGCAGGACAGAGATCCTTGCTTAGCTCATGGAACAGGTCAGGCATGCCTTAGCAGTGTGAGACATGAATTTTGGGGAAGCTGTGACAGGCAGATCCCAGAATTAAAAGTGTGACAAGAATGTGTAGATCTGCAGCCAGCTGTGCTGTGTCTTCCCACAGATGTGTCCCTCATGGTGACAGGACAGAGATCCTTACTTAGCTCATGGAAAACAGGTCAGGCATGCCTTAGGAGTGTGAGACATGAATTTTGGGGAAGCTGTGACAGGCAGATCCCAGAATTAAAAGCAGGAGTGTGTAGATCTGCAAGGCTGCTCCTCACTGCCTTGTCTTCCCACAGATGTGTCCCCCGTGGTGGCAGGACTCATTGGAGCCACTGTGCTGGTGGTTTCTGTCTCAGTCACAGTCTTTGTGTGGACATGCTGTCACCAGCAAGCAGAAAAGAAGCACAAAACCCCCCCCTACAAATTCATTCACATGCTGAAAGGCATCA
The DNA here is from genome assembly GCA_017590115.1 of Montifringilla adamsi. Lineage (NCBI taxonomy): Eukaryota > Metazoa > Chordata > Aves > Passeriformes > Passeridae > Montifringilla > Montifringilla adamsi. The sequence goes on along the minus strand of JAGGNK010003447.1, from coordinate 80,882 downwards.
GCATCTACCCGGAGACCTTGAGCAACAAGAAGAAAATCAACCGGATCCGGAGAGACAAGAGCGGCACGGCCAAGGAGGGGGGCAGCAGGGGCAACCTGCTGCTGGATGCTGCTGAGGCTGGCCTGGGGGACCCCAACAAAGCTCCAGATGGACCCCCCCAGGTCGACCAGCTCCCCATCAAAGTCGATTATGGAGATGAACTCAGCCCGGATCAAAGCCTCACTCCGGGAGGGAGTAAAACCTCCTCTCCCTCTTCCCCTGGTGACGACGTCACGCTGGGAGACCTGACCTTCTCAGTGGACTACAACTTCCCCAAAAAGGCCCTGGTGGTCACCATCCAGGAGGCCCACGGGCTGCCAGTGATGGATGAGCACACCCAGAGCTCTGACCCCTACATCAAGATGACAATTCTGCCCGACAAGAGGCACCGCGTGAAGACCCGCGTGCTGCGCAAGACCCTGGAGCCCGTTTTTGACGAGACCTTCACCTTCTATGGCATCCCCTACAGCCAGCTGCAGGACCTGGTGCTGCACTTCCTGGTGCTCAGCTTCGACCGCTTCTCCCGGGATGATGTCATTGGGGAGGTGATGGTGCCCCTTGCAGGGGTGGATCCCAGCACTGGCAAGGTGCAGCTCACCAGGGAGATCCTCAAGAGGAACATACAGGTGAGCACGGTCACCCTGCTGCCACGTTGGGTCACTCTGTGGTCTGTGTTTGACCCCAGAGATTTTGATCTGGAAGCCTCAGATCAGGAATGATGCAGATCCCCAGCCATAAATTCTGATTTCCCCAAATTCATGTTTTTGGTGTGATACATCCACCTTACAGGGGTGGATCCCAGCACTGGCAAGGTGCAGCTCACCAGGGAGATCCTCAAAAGGAACATACAAGTAAATATCTTCTATGTTGGGTGACTCTTTGGCCTGTGTTTGACCCCAGAGCTTTTGATCTGGAAGCCTCAGATGAGGAATGATGCAGATGCCCAGCCATAAATTCTGGTTTTTCCCCAAATTCATATTTTTGGTGTGATACAGCTGTGTTTGATCCCAGAAATTTTCATCTGGGAGCCTTAGTGATTTAAAAATCTGGAATGATACAGATCCCCAGCCACAAATTCTGTTTTTTTCCCCAAATTCATATTTTTGGTGTGACACATCCACCTTGCAGGGGTGGATCTGAGCACTGGCAGGATGCAGCTCACCAGGGAGATCCTCAAAAGAAACATGTAAGTGAATGTGTTCACCCTTCTTCCATGATGGGTGACTCCTTGGCCTGTGTTTGATCCCAGAGATTTTGATCTGGAAGCCTCAGATCAGGAATGATGCAGATCCCCAGCCATAAATTCTGTTTTTTCCCCAAATTCACAATTTTGGTGTGATACATCCACCTTGCAGGGGTGGATCTGAGCACTGGCAAGGTCCAGCTGACCAGGGAGATCCTCAAAAGGAACATACAAGTAAATATCTTCCATTTTGGGTGACTCTTTGCCCTGTGTTTGACCCCAGAGCTTTTGATCTGGAAGCCTCCTTGGTTTAACCAGCAGGAATAATGCAAATCCTCAGCCATAAATTCTGGTTTTTGCACAGATGCATATTTTTGGTGTGATATGGCTGTGTTTGACCCCAGAGCTTTTGATCCAGGAGCCTCCATGTTTTACAAGCAGGAATAATGCAGATCCTCAGCCATGAAACCACAAAAAATCCGTGGAATTTGAGCTCCTAAACCCCTCAGAGCCCCCAAGGCAGCCTTGGTGAGACCTTCAGGACACTCCTGAAGAGAGTGCTGAAGATCCACAAAGGAATTTGAGCTCCCAAACCCCTCGGAGCCCTTTGGTAACAGATCCCCCAAAATCAGTGGAATTTGAGCTCCCAAACCCCTTGGAGCCCTTTGACAACAGATCCCCCAAAATCAGTGGAATTTGAGCTCCCAAACCCCTCAGATCCCCCAAGGCAGCCTTGGTGAGACCTTCAGGACACTCCTGAAGAGAGGCTCAGCTGCTGAAGATCCACAAAAAATCTGCAATTTGAGCTCCTAACCCCCTCAGAACCCCAAAGGCAGCCCTGGTGAGACTTCCAGCAGACTCCTGAAGAGCCTGAGGGGCTCTTTGTGAAGATCCACCAAAAAATCCGTGGAATTTGAGCTCCTAAAGCCCTGAGATCCCCCAAGGCAGCCTTGGCCTCTCCTCTCTCAGAAGCTCCCACCAAGTTTTCCCCTCCTAGAAATGCAGATTTCCAGGCTTGGGGATGCCCCAGCTGTGGGATGAGCACTTCCCCTTCTGCAGCTGAGACACCTGGGGCTCGTTTCCCAACTTTTTAAGCATTTCACACGAGGGGAGGAAGCTCTGGGGACCTCCCTGTGTGGAAGAGCAGCCTGTGCTCAGGAGCTGTGTGTGTTTCTCTGGCAGAAGTGCGTCAGCAGAGGGGAGCTGCAGGTGTCCCTGTCCTACCAGCCCGTGGCACAGAGGATGACTGTGGTGGTGCTGAAGGCCAGGCATTTGCCAAAGATGGACATCACTGGCCTCTCAGGTAGAAGCTATTTTCTCCACCTTTGAAAAGCATAAATCCCCCAAATTCTCTTTTCCTTTGTTTTAGCTGGAGATTTTGGCTGTGTATATATATATTTTTCCTCAGATTCTTCTTAAGGGTTTTGGGTTGCTCTGAGTGCTCCATCACTCAGCTGTGATGGAGATCCTAAACCCCTCAGGTCCTCCAAGGCAGCCTTGGTGAGATCTTCAGGACACTCCTGGAGAGCCTGAAAGATCTACAAAAAAAAAAAAGATGCACAAAAAAAAGATGCACAAAATAATCAGTGGAATTTGAGCTCCTAAACCCCTCAGAGCCCTCAAGGCAGCCTTGGTGAGATCTTCAGGACACTCCTGAAGAGCCTGAGGGGCTCAGTTGGTGAAGATCCACAAAAAATCAGTGGAATTTGAGCTCCTGAACCCCTCAGAATTCCTGAAGGGGCTGGAGGTTTCCTGAGGGAGCTGGGAATTCCTGAGGGAGCTGGGAAAGGGATAGAGAATTTCTGAGGCAGCTGGAAAAGGGATGGAGAATTTCTGTGGGAGCTGGGAAAGGAGAAAAGGAGTCTCAGGGGAATTTCTTTCTCTGCACAACCCCTGCCAGGAGAGGACAGCTGAGGGGGTCAAGTTCTGCTGCCAAAAATTCTGGTTTTGGGTGTTTTTGTTCTTGCTGTGCTGTTTGAAGAGAGGAGAGCAGCTGTTCTGCCTTTGCTGTTCCAGTGATTTTCCCACTCCTCAATCCCCTTAGCAAATTCTCCTTCAGGATTGTGGGGATTCCTGAGGGAGATGGGAAAGGGATGGAGAATTTCTGTGGGAGCTGGGAAAGGAGAAAAGGAGTCTCAGGGGAATTTCTGGCTCTGCACAACCCCTGCCAGGAGAGGACAGCTGAGGGGGTCAAGTTCTGCTGCCAAAAATTCTGGTTTTGGGTGTTTTCGTTCTTGCTGTGCTGTTTGAAGAGAGGAGAGCAGCTGTTCTGCCTTTGCTGTTCCAGTGATTTTCCCACTCCTCAATCCCCTTAGCAAATTCTCCTTCAGGATTGTGGGGAAATGGTTGGGATCAAATTCAGGTTCTGTAACTGAGAGCAAACCTAGTCCTGGTTTTGCAGGGACTCAGAGGCAGTGCAGAACAGGCTGAGTTATTGTAGGCCCTACATTTTACTCTTTAAGGACAGAAAAAAGAAAAAACTGTGCTTGTGTAGTCTCCAAGCACAGGATAAAATCTGCAGTGATGTTCTACCTGCAGGTTCTTGTGACTAACACTTTATTTATATGATCTTTGTGTTATGCACATTTTACAGCCCATTTCAGCTGGGGAAAAAAAAAAAAAAGGGCCTTCAAAACTTGTGTGGAATGAAAAGAAAAAAAAAATCCCTCAGTGCCTGGTGCCTTGATTGTAATTCTCACCAGAGTCTGCATAAAGAGCAGCTGGGGGAAAAGGGAGGCTTTGTTTTAAACTTTACCCTTTCCCAGTACCTTCTGCTGGCAGCAAATCATTGCAAATTAATTAAAATCCTTTGCTGGGCTCCTGGGCGAGGGTGGGAGCTCAGGGTGGGGAGCAGAGGGGTTTGGGGTGACCCCACTGGGGCCTCCCAGTGCTGCAGGGCCTGGCACAGGTGCCAGAGCAGCTGGGGCTGCCCCTGCATCCCTGGCAGTGCTGGACAGGGCTTGGAGCACCCTGGGATGCTGGAAAATGTCCTGGCTCGTGGGGCTGGAGGAGTTTTTGGGTCTGTTTCAACCCAAACCACTCCATGGCTCTGTGAGAGCACTGCCCAAAAATCCCCTTGCACCTGAACTGGGGGGTGAGGAGCTGAAACTCCTGACTCCTGAGCTCCCCAACTTTGGATATTTGGGATTAAATACATGCAAACACAATTCCCAGAGCAGCTGGGGCTGCCCCTGCATCCCTGGCAGCGTTGGACAGGGCTTGGAGCACCCTGGGATGGTGGAAAATGTCCTTGCTTTTGGGACTGGATGAGTTTTAAAATCTGTTTCAACCCAAACCCTTCCATGGCTCTGTGAGAGCATTGCCCAAAAATCCCCTTGCACCTGAGCTGGGGGGTGAGGAGCTGAAACTCCTGAGCTCCCCAATCTCTGGATTAAATAAATCAAAGCAGATTTCCCAGGGAAGCTGGGGCTGCCCCTGGCAGTGCCCAGGGCCAGGCTGGAGCCACCTGGGGCAGAGGCAGGTGTGGAATGGGATGAGCAGGAGTAGCAGGGGTGGAATGGGATTGTGAGTCCCCCCCCAGTCCAAAGAAGTTCCTCCCAGTGCCTTCCATTTCCTCCCAGTGACCCCCAGTGCCCCCCAGTTTCTCCCAGTGACTCCCAGTTTCTCCCAGTACCTCCCAGTTCCTCCCAGTGTCCCCCAGTGCTCCCCAGTTTCTCCCAGTGCCCCCCAGTTTCTCCCAGTGACTCCCAGTTTCTCCCAGTACCTCCCAGTTCCTCCCGCCGTGTCTCCCCGCAGACCCCTACGTGAAGGTGAACGTTTACTACGGCCGCAAGCGCATCGCCAAGAAGAAGACGCACGTGAAGAAATGCACGCTGAACCCCGTGTTCAACGAGTCCTTCAGCTACGACATCCCCGCCGAGCTGCTGCCCGAGCTCAGCGTGGAGTTCCTGCTCATCAACCTGGAGCGCAGCACCAAGAACGAGCCCGTGGGCAGGCTGGTGCTGGGCAGGCACAGCGCCAGCGCCGCGGGCAGCGAGCACTGGCAGCAGCTGTGCCACGGGCCCGGCCGCGCCCTGGCGCGCTGGCACAGCCTCAGCGAGTACTGAGCGCGGCGTGGGCACCGCGCCGCGGGGGGCTGCGGGACACGGAGCAGCCCTTGGTGGGACGGGAGCCGCTGGGGAGCTGGCTCTGGGTGGGGGGCTCTGCAGGGCACGGGGGGCTAGGACACAAAACAGTCCTGCGGGCTGGGGGAGACAGCGTCAAGTTGTCCTTGGTGATGGGGTTCTGTAGGGCACGGAGACTCTACGACAAAAATTCTTGGGAGGGAAAATAACTTTTAAATTGTCTTTAGTCAATGGGGTTCTGTAGGGCACGGAGCCTCTACGGCAAAAATTCTTGGGAGGGAAAATAACTTTTAAATTGTCTTTAGTCAATGGGGTTCTGTAGGGCACGGAGCCTCTACGGCAAAAATTCTTGGGAGGGAAAATAACTTTTAAATTGTCTTTAGTCAATGGGGTTCTGTAGGGCACGGAGCCTCTACGGCAAAAATTCTTGGGAGGGAAAATAACTTTTAAATTGTCTTTAGTCAATGGGGTTCTGTAGGGCACGGAGACTCTACGACAAAAATTCATGGTAGGGAAAATAATTTTAAAAATTGTCTTTTAGTTGATGGGGTTCTGTAGGGCACGGAGATTCTACGACAAAAATTCATTCTTGGGAGGGAAAATAATTTTAAAATTGGCTTTAGTCGATGGGGTTCTGTAGGGCACGGAGATTCTATGACAACAATTCATTCATGGTAGGGAAAATTTTAAAAATCATCTTTAGTTGATGGGGTTCTGTAGGGCACGGAGATTCTACGACAAAAATTCATTCTTGGGAGGGAAAATAATTTTAAAATTGGCTTTAGTCAATGGGGTTCTGTAGGGCATGGAGATTCTATGACAACAAAAATTCATGGTAGGGAAAATAATTTTAAAAATTGTCTTTAGTTGATGGGGTTCTGTAGGGCACGAAGATTCTACACCAACAAAAATTCATTCATGGTAGGAAAAATAGTTTTAAAAAGGGGTCTCTAGTTGATGTGGTTCTGTAGGGCACGAAGATTCTACACCAACAAAAATTCATTCATGGTAGGAAAAATAGTTTTAAAAAGGGGTCTCTAGTTGATGTGGTTCTGTAGGGCACGAAGATTCTACACCAACAAAAATTCATTCATGGTAGGAAAAATAGTTTTAAAAAGGGGTCTCTAGTTGATGTGGTTCTGTAGGGCACGAAGATTCTATGACAACAAAAATTCATTCATGGTAGGAAAAATAGTTTTAAAAAGGGGTCTCTAGTTGATGTGGTTCTTGCAGGGCACGAAGATTCTATGACAACAAAAAATTAATAATGATAAGAAGATTTTTAAAAAGGTTCTCTTTAGTTGATGTGGTTCTTGCAGGGCACGAAGGTTCTATGACAAAAAGTGTTCGTTAATGATAGGAAAAATAATTTTTAAAAAATCATCTTTAGTTGATGTGGTTCTGTAGGGCACGGAGATTCTACACCAACAAAAATTCATTCATGGTAGGGAAAAATAATTTTAAAAATTGTCTTTAGTTGATGGGGTTTTTGCAGAGCACTAAAATTCTACAACAACAACAACAAAAATAAAAGGGGAATAAATGATAAGAAAAATAATAAAACAAAAAGGGTCTCTTTAGTCAATGTGGTTTTTGCAGGGCACGGAGATTCTATTAGAACAAAAATTCATTCATGATGGGAAACTTAATTTTAAAAAATCCTCTTTAGTTGATGTGGTTCTTGCAGGGCCCTAAGATTCTAAAAAAAAAAAAAAAAAAAAGGGAATAAATGATAAGAAAACCAATAAAACAAAAAGGTTCTCTTTAGTTGATGTGGTTTTCAAAATCCTACAAAAAAAAAAGATGAATAAATGATAAGAAAGAAATAATCAGAAAAAAAATTGTTCTCTTTAGTTGATGTGGGTTTTGCAGGGCATTAAAATTCTACAAAAAAAAACAAAAAAAAAAAAGCAAAGATGGGGAATAAATGATAAAAAAAGATGACTCAACGATAAGAACGAGATCATTTTAGAAAAGGTTCTCTTTAGCTGAAGTGGGTTTTGCAGGGCGCTATAAACCCCACCACAAGAAGAACAGCAAAGCATGGGGAATAAAGACTAAATAACGAAGAAGGAATAAATAACACGAAGCGCCGATATCCATAGGAGTGTAGTCACGCTGTTGTTGCATGCCTGCTGCGGACAGACACGGAGCCGCCGGCTCCGGAGCCGCTCGCGCTGTGTCACTTGGAGCTGTGTTTGTGCCAGGCCCGGCCTCCTCGCGCTGCTTTGCAGCTCTCCCTTCTTGTTTTGCTGCCCCTCGTTCTTGCACTGCTGTTCCGTGCTGGGCTGCGAGCGCCAGCCGCGTTCCCGGTGGAGCTGGAGGGAATTCTGCGCTGGTACGAAGGGGAAATACAGGGAAATGAGAGGAGCGATGCTGCTCCTGGGGCACGGAGGCAAGGCGGGATCCAGAACCCAAACCCCAACCCGGGTTTGATCCTAAATCCAAACCCCAAATCTGGGTTTGATCCTAAATCCAAATCCAAGGTTTGATCCAAAATCCAAACCCCAACCCGGGTTTGATCCAGAACCCAAACCCCAGCCTGGGTTTGATCCAAAACCCAAACCCCAACCCGGGTTTGATCCTAAATCCAAACCCCAAATCCCAGGTTTGATCCAAAATCCAAACCCCAAATCCAGGGTTTGATCCAAAACCCAAACCCCAAACCCGGGTTTGATCCTAAATCCAAGGTTTGATCCAAAATCCAGGATTTGATCCAAAACCCAAACCCCAAATCCCAGGTTTGATCCAAAACCCAAACCCCAATCCCGGGTTTGATCCAAAACCCAAACCCCAACCCGGGTTTGATCCAAAATCCAGGGTTTGATCCAAAATCCAAACCCCAAATCCCAGGTTTGATTCAAAATCCAAACCCCAACCCGGGTTTGATCCAGAACCCAAACCCCAACCCGGGTTTGATCCTAAATCCAAACCCCAAATCCCAGGTTTGATCCAAAATCCAGGGTTTGATCCTAAATCCAAACCCCAACCCAAGGTTTGATCCAAAATCCAGGGTTTAATCCAAAATCCAAACCCCGATCCGGGTTTGATCCAAAATCCAAACCCAAATCCCAGGTTTGATCCAAAATCCAAACCCCAAACCCGGGTTTGATCCAAAATCCAAACCCCAACCCAGGATTTGATCCAAAATCCAAACCCAACAAAGTGATCCCGTTGTTTTTGCCACGTGGGGGTCACACGGGCTGTGGGAACTGGGGAAATCCTGCTCAGTTTTGTTTAATTGAATTTAATTTCAGCCTCTCTGTGCGTGGAGGGCTCAGAAAACCCCAGACCCTGATGTGTCTTTGGTTGGAAAGGAAACTTTTAAACATTCTGATCATGCCTGAGAATGAATTCCTGATCATTCCTGATCATTTTTTGATAATTTCTGATAATTTCTGGTAATTAATTCCTGATAATTCCTGATAATTTTCTGATAATTCCTGACAATTAATTCCTGATAATTTCTGATCATTCCTGATCATTTATGATAATTTCTGACAATTAATTCCTGATCATTTATGATAATTCCTGATCATTTATGATAATTTCTGACAATTAATTCCTGATAGTTTCTGATAATTCCTGATCATTTATGATAATTAAGTCCTGATAATTTCTCATAATTCCTGATCATTTATGATAATTAATTCTTGATCATTCCTGATCATTTTCTGATCATTTCTGATAATTAATTCCTGCTAATTTCTCTTTAATTCTAGTTCAGATTGTTCTGAGCTCTCCAGTGCAGATGGAGAAGCAGAATTTGGGTTTGCAGAGAGGCTCCTCAACAGCCCCAGGAAAATCTTGGGTTGCTCCCAGGCTGCTCTGAGCCCTCTGGGATGCAAACAGGAATGCAAAAAACAGATTAAATTAAAAAAAAAAAATTAAATTTAACTACTTAAAGGAGTGGACTGGTGAATTTTAGATCCCTGTTGGGAAAATGATCCTTTCCACCTTTTCTGCCCCGAAATGGGAAGGAGTGAGCCAGGCTCTCCTGTTCCCAGGGCAGCAGCACTTTCCCAGCTGCCCCCCTTTGGCATCTCCTTTCTTTTTGGAAAGTTGATTTATTTTTCTCTCCTGCAGCTCCATCTCCCCCAGCCACCAAGGTGGATCCCCCTCCCACCCCCAGGAGCAGGATTGCTGCCTGAGGTTGCAGTGGATTTTATCAGTGAGGTTCTGGTGAATTTATCAATGTCTTCAACTCTTTCAGGCTCAGAGGATGAGCTTCCCCCCCTTTTGGAAATTAAATCTCTTTCAATCCTGATTTTTTGCACTAAGCAATTGTGTTGCTGCAATTCAAGCAACTTTTCCTCAGAACATGCTTTCCACCAGCACTCCAAAGATCTGACCAGGACCAAGAGCAGCAACAAAATTCCCTTCTCCCCTTGGTGTGAAAAGCATGATTAAGCCTCGATGATCTTAAGATTCCTTTAGTTGCAAAGGAAAGATGAATTTCTTGTCAAGGAAACATGCTCAGGGTAAATAGACTTAGGTTATTGGGCAGGTAGGAGTAGCTCCAACACTCTTCTGGAATAATAGGGAACTGAAAATGTGCAGATTTATATTTTTTAAAACATAAAATAGACAGTAAGTGACAGCAGACTCACTGTAAAATCTCCCAGGTGTGGTTATTCTTTACCTTGTGTCTTCTATTGTAAAATGAACTTGGACAGTTACAACTTTGTGTGGAAAAATAAAATAATAATAATAAAAAAAAAAAGAATAAAAGGCAAAAAAACCTAACTCAAGCTGTGTGAAACTGCATAATGCTACAAGCTAACCTACATTCTGTAATGCTACCTTGTATGTTGAATTTGTTAATGCACATTGAGCGTGCAAATAAAAATTAAATCACTTTAATCTGGCTGCCCGCGCCGTGTGTGCACCCCGAGGGTTTGCTCCCACAAATCTGCATTTCCTGCTGGAAAAGTGCATTTAATTCCCAACAGCAGCAAGAAGTGCAACAGAACCCGGGAATGCACGTGGGACATGAGACGAGAGCAGGTCCGGGAGGGAGAGGGGCTCAGGGTGAGCTCGCTGAGCGCGCTGAAGGAGGATGGAGAGAAATGATTTCTAAAATAATTTTATAAACCGCCGTGCCAGGACACGGGGAGCAGCTTCGCACCGCCAGAGGGGAGGTGCAGGAGGGGTTTGGGGCAGGAATTCCCCCCTGGAGGCTGCGAGGCCCCGGCACGGAGAATTCACCTCCCTGGACCCCTGGCAGGGCCCAGGCCAGGCTGGAGCCGCTTTGGGACCACCTGGGCTGCTGCAAGGTGGGGCTGGATGAGTTTTCAGGTCCATTTCAACCTAAACCATTCCAGAATTCTGGGCTAACACTTTTCACTTAAGCCTTGCTTTATTTTTTACTTAAGCCCTTCCCACCCCAACCAGTGTGGGATTTTTGGGCAGACGTTTATTTAACGCTGCTATTTCCCCTTCATTTCCACATTTCAGGATGCTCCGTCCCTTTCAGTGATTTAGAAACACATATAATGAGTTTATCAGGGAAATAATCAGAGTTATTGAGCGGTTGGCTGAAAGTATTCAATCACTGATTATCTGCTACTTCTGGTGCGGAATGTGAAAGGGAAACGTGAAAGGGAAACGTGAAAGGGAATCTCTCTTCACCCTTCTCTGCTGGGCTCCTGCATCCAGCCTTTCAAAACCCGCGCGTTTCAGGTTCTTACCCCATTCAGCCGGCCAGAAACAAAAGGATTTGCATCATAAAAAGTGGAAAAAAAGAAAGAAAAAAGCGTGAACAGAATGGGTTCACAAGCCATGAAAAGAGAAATGGATTCGTGGAGGGCATGGAAGCTCAGCCCCGGCTCTCTTCCCACTGTGGGGAGGGATGAAAGTTGACAAGAAAGTTTCTTCTGTATCAAAAGTTCCATCTCCATTTCATTCTCACGTTCTACATTCAGAGCTTTCTGCCCCATAGATCCTGAAATCCTGCCCCATAGATCCCTTCTGCCCCATAGATCGTGAAATCCTGCGCTATAGATCCCCTCTGCCCCATAGATCCTGAAATCCTGCCCTATAGATCCCTTCTGCCCCATAGATCGTGAAATCCTGCGCTATAGATCCCCTCTGCCCCATAGATCCTGAAATCCTACCACAGAGATACCTTCTGCCCCATAGATCCATCTCCTGCCCCATAGATCCATCCTGCCCTATAGATCCTGACATCCTGCCCCATAGATTCCTTCTGCCCCATAGATCCTGAAATCCTACCACAGAGATACCTTCTGCCCCATAGATCCATCTCCTGCCCCATAGATCCATCCTGCCCTATAGATCCTGACATCCTGCCCCATAGATTCCTTCTGCCCCATAGATCCTGAAATCCTACCACAGAGATACCTTCTGCCCCATAGATCCATCTCCTGCCCCATAGATCCATCCTGCCCTATAGATCCTGACATCCTGCCCCATAGATTCCTTCTGCCCCATAGATCCTGAAATCCTACCACAGAGATACCTTCTGCCCCATAGATCCATCTCCTGCCCCATAGATCCATCCTGCCCTATAGATCCTGACATCCTGCCCCATAGATTCCTTCTGCCCCATAGATCCTGAAATCCTACCACAGAGATACCTTCTGCCCCATAGATCCATCTCCTGCCCCATAGATCCATCCTGCCCTATAGATCCTGACATCCTGCCCCATAGATTCCTTCTGCCCCATAGATCCTGAAATCCTACCACAGAGATACCTTCTGCCCCATAGATCCATCTCCTGCCCCATAGATCCATCCTGCCCTATAGATCCTGACATCCTGCCCCATAGATTCCTTCTGCCCCATAGATCCTGAAATCCTACCACAGAGATACCTTCTGCCCCATAGATCCATCTCCTGCCCCATAGATCCATCCTGCCCTATAGATCCTGACATCCTGCCCCATAGATTCCTTCTGCCCCATAGATCCTGAAATCCTACCACAGAGATACCTTCTGCCCCATAGATCCATCTCCTGCCCCATAGATCCATCCTGCCCTATAGATCCTGACATCCTGCCCCATAGATTCCTTCTGCCCCATAGATCCTGAAATCCTACCACAGAGATACCTTCTGCCCCATAGATCCATCTCCTGCCCCATAGATCCATCCTGCCCTATAGATCCTGACATCCTGCCCCATAGATTCCTTCTGCCCCATAGATACTGCCCTATAGATCCTCTCTGCCCCATAGATCCTGAAATCCTACCACAGAGATTCCTTCTGCCCCATAGATCCATCTCCTGCCCCATAGATCCATCCTGCCCTACAGATCCCATCTGCCCTGCAGATTCCTTCTGCCCCACAGATCCTGCCCTATAGATCCCCTGTGCCCCATAGATCCATCCTGCCCTATAGATCCTGACATCCTGCCCCACAGATTCCTTCTGCCCCATAGATCCTGAAATCCAGCCACAGAGATTCCTTCTGCCCCATAGATCCTCCGTGCCCCATAGATTCCCTGTGCCCCATAGATTCCTTCTGCCCCATAGATCCTGCCTGCCCCACAGATCCCATCTGCCCTGCAGATCCCTTCTTCCCCACAGATCCTGCCCTATAGATCCCCTGTGCCCCATAGATCCATCAATCCTTCCGCATAGATCCTGACCCACAGGTCGTGCCCCATAGATTCCCCGTGCCCCATAGATCCATCCCACCCCACAGATCCTGCCCCATAGATCCCCTGTGCCCCATAGACCCATCCTGCCCCACAGATCCCTTCTGCCCCACAGATCCTGCCCTAGAGATCCCTACAGTTTTTAAAATAATTTTTTTTAATTAGTCTTTTGAGCACGCGCCGAGCGCGTCCCTCGTTTATCGGAGCCATTTTTGACCAATGTGGTTTTCACCTTCTGGAGCCCCAAACCCTCGAGGTGCCCCTCCCTCGTTCCACCCTCACCCAGCTGCATTCGGCCTCTGAAAAAATCCCAGCAGGAAACCCCTGAGGAACAGAAATTTAAGAAATAAATTTATTATATTTAAAAAAAAAAATATTTTTATAAAATAGAAAAAATATTTTGAAATATAAGAATGTTTAATTTCTATTTCATTTGCTATTTATATTATAAATTATATTCATATAAATACATAAAATAGATTTATTATACATTTACATTTCTATTAATGCAAATAATTTATATTTTATATTTATGTATTTATAATTGTTCATATTTTTATTATATTTTATCATCTCACCCATCCCAGGAGATTAAAAACGGAGGAAAAGTTTTGGAAATGTCCCTCAATTGCCCCATTTCTGGGTCAGAAAAAGGCTCTTCCTGCCCTCCTTGCAAAATCACCACCAAGAAAAGCAAGAAAAGGTGAAAAATGTTCACATTTCAACAAACCAGCACCAGACTCACTGAATTTTTAGGCCTTGCACCACTTAAATGCCATTTTTTTCCCCAAATTCACGAGCCCACAATGAACTTTCCTCCCCCAGCACAGACTGAGACATCCAAAGCAGAGCTTTGTATTCAAAATTATATTTATTGTGTCCAATAAAACCATCGTTCCGTGTACAAATTTATACAAGACAAAAAATAAAACTCTTTGAATAACACTGTGTAAAAAAAAAAAAAACAAACCTAAAAAAACCCCAAAACAAACCCAAAAAAGTGCTGGCTGCTCTTCTGCTCTGTGAGTTCTAGAAGCAACAGGAGTTAGTAAACACCTGAACTGCGCTGCAGGACTCGGGCAAGGCACAAAATTCCATTTTTTAGGGGTGGAAATGGTTTTATTTTCCACTGCCAGGCTCCTTCAGCTGATGGGATTTTAAGGAAAATTCAACATCAGCATCAGGGCCGGGTTCTGAAGCTGACAGACCCAAAAATGCCTCAGAGCCTCTGCTCAGCTCATTCCTCCTCCTCTTCCTGCAGTTTTTGGCCTTTTATCTGAGTTTTAGCAGAGTTTTATCTGAGTTTTAGGCAGCTTTTCATCCAAAAATGAGAACATCAGTGATGGCTGCTCAGGAAGAGTCTGGAATTCTGAACAATCTGAATTGTCCTCAGTCATTTTTTTTTTGCTTCAATCTGAATTTTGCAAGGCATTTTTTTGAGTCTGTGATTGCTGCCAGAGCAGCATGGCACTGGCAGGAGATGAAATGGAAAGCAATTTAAAGGTTCAGCTCATCACAAAGCAAATATAAAATGCCACACTTCTCTTTTGTTGAAGTTTTTCACCAAGGAAATATTCTTCAAACCAACAGGCACAGGATTTCCAGGCCTATCTTAGGTAATAAGGAGGTTTTTTACACATATATATATATTTTATGTATTTTTTTAATCCTCACTTCCTTTACCAGCCCTTTCACACCTGGATTTTCAGGCTGGGGGCACTGGCAGTGCAGCACAGACCTGACAGGGATCATGGGGATCCCTTCAGTCTGGTCAGCTCTTTCACCCTGAAGGATCCCAGAGAAATTTGCTGGAATTTTTCTCTGAATTTGGCTCAGAGAAATGAATTTTAAGCAGGTCTGAGTGAGCCAGCTGGGATCTTGAACAGCAAAATCCCAGAGGAGCTCCAGGCACTGCTCCCAAAAGTGCTGGAAAATCCAGAAAATCCCAGGGCAGAGTCCCCCCATGTGGGGAGGATCTGCCCCACCAATAAATTCTTTTCTAGGAGCATCACAAGGAGCCTGGCTCACCTGCCCAGGTGAGCTCAGGAGCTGCTGGGTCCAGAGCCTCAGGATCAGCAATTTTCCCTGGGAACACCTGCCCAAAGTCACTGCTGCCCCCAGGATGGCTCAGAAGGGGCTGAGGAAGGCAGTGCCCCGTTCCCAGCAGGATTTGGGGCACGGCAGGAGCTCCAAGCTGGGCTTTGTGCAGCAGAAATCCCCCTCTGGTGTCCCTGCACCGCTGCCCTGGGCACAAAGGGGGGGCATCTGGAAGGAAGGGGATGCTCAGAGTCACCGTGGCACTGAGTGCTCTGGGTGCCAGCCTGGGGCACTGACCCCAGTGGGATCTTCCAGGTGGAATCTGTGGCTCTGCCTTGTCTGCAGCACTGATCACTTGGATGGACTTGCACACGAGGATTCCACGTCCATTTTCCTGGGAAGAAATCTGTTCCACGAGGGCACGAGAAATTCTGGGACCCCAAGGCCATGACACTGCTCAGCCTCTCACTGTGGGCTGAGCAGCAAAATGCTCTTTTCCAGCTGGGAAAAGCACAGATTCAGTGAGGCTGGCTCCAACTCCAGCAATGTTTTGCACAGTTCAGCTCCCGGGTTGCTGTGACAAGGACAAACGCTCCAAAGTGCAGGGCCACCGACCCAGGGGCCTCGGTGGCTGGGTGCAGTAAAAAAATGACAACAAACAAAGCACAACTGTCACCGGGGGTGTGAAGTTCAACCCCCAGAATCAAGGCAACATGGTTCCAAACAAAAACAACCGGCAGGGCCAGGCAGTGCCCCCCAGAGTCCCCTCAGGTGTCACCAAAGGTCACAGCTTTTGTCCTGATCTGCAGAGCAATTTCCTCTTCAAGTGACTGAATCCTTCTTCCTCCTGAAGGGGGACTTGAGTCTTTTCCAGACGCTGCTTTTGGGCTTGGATTTCCTCTCCAAGGCCATGACGGCCTCCCTCTCCTTGCGGCGGATCTCGCGCACCAGCGCGTGGAACACGTCGTCGATGAAGAAGCGGAAGGCGGCCGACGTCTCGAAGAAGGGACAGCTGAACTCCCTGGCCAGGGCACAGCCTTCCTCCTTGGACACCTGGCAATGAGTGCACAGCCTGGTCAAACCCCAAAGCTGGGAGCCCAACCCCAGGAGTTCATTTCTCCTTTCCCTGTTTTGCTCTCTGTCCCTCTGCTCCAAGCACGGATCGTTTCCAGCCAGCCCCGAAGGTTTCCCCTGCTCAGGCAGAGCCTTCCTCCCCTTCCTCCCTGGACACCTGGGCAGTGAGTGCACACCCTGGAAGCCCAAACCCCACGAGTTTCTTTTCCTTTCCCTGTTTTGCTCTCTGTCCCTCTGCTCCAAGCACGGATCGTTTCCAGCCAGCCCCGAAGGTTTCCCCTGCTCAGGCAGAGCCTTCCTCCCCTTCCTCCTTGGACACTGGACAGTGAGTGCACAACTTGATCAGGGAAGCCAAAGCCCAGGAGTTTATTCCTTTGCCTTTCCCTGTTTTGCTCTCTGTCCCTCTGCTCCAAGCACGGATCGTTTCCAGCCAGCCCCGAAGGTTTCCCCTGCTCAGGCAGAGCCTTCCTCCCCTTCCTCCCCTTCCTCCCTGGACACCTGGGCAGTGAGTGCACACCCTGGAAGCCAAACCCCACGAGTTTATTTTCCTTTCCCTGTTTTGCTCTCTGTCCCTCTGCCCCATTTCCCCCCAGCCCCAAAGGTTTCCAGAGGACTGATTCCGTCTGTGCTAAGAGAGATCCTTCCTCCCTGGACACCTGGAAATGAGTGCACACCCTGGAAGCCCAACCCCAGGAGTTTATTTCTTCTCCTTTCCCTGTTTTGCTCTCTGTCCCTCTGCCCCATTTCCACCCAGCTCCAAAGGTTTCCTGTGCTCAGGCAGAGCCTTCCTCCTTGGACACCTGGAAAACGAGTGCACACCCTGATCAGGGTTCCAGCAGACTTTGTTTCTCTTAAACTCTGAGTTCTTCACCGTGTGATCATACACACTTCTATTCAAACTACAGTTCTGTCATTCCATTTTGGAAGGCTTCAGGTCAAATGCAGTTTTCTCTTGTTCTGTCAGCACAGCAAGTCTGAAATTCTCTTAATTTCTCTTGTTTCTCTTAAACTAAGTTCTTTACCGTGTGATATTGCACACTTCTATTCAAACTGCACACTCCTAATATCTCAGCTTTATGAATCCATTTTGGACACTTTCTCCACGGCCTCAGGTCAAACGCAGCACTCTCTTGTGGGTCAGTGCCTTTAAGTACAGAAAGTTTAAAATCCTCAGTCACCAGGGTTTCAACAGACTTTGTCTCTCTTAAACTCTAAATTCTTTACTGTGATGTTACACACTTCTAGTCAAAATGCACACCCCTAATCTCAGGTTTATTAATCAGTTTTGGAAGGCTTCAGGTCAAATGCAGTGTTCTCTTGTTCTGCCAGCACAGCGAGTCTGAAATTCTCAGTAACCACGGTCCCAACGAGGAACAGACTCTGTTCCTGTGACTGCTACAGGCACCGTTTTTTCACCGTGAAACCATCGCCGCTCCCGGCACGGAAACACCAAAACCACAGCGAAACACGAGGGAACCCACAAACCCCTCCTGTCCCACTGCCCCTCCCAAGAGCACGGCCCCGGGGAGGCTCCCCGGGGGCTCACCTGGCGCAGCTGGCTCAGGTCAGACTTGTTGCCCACCAGCACCACGGGGGTGTCGTCGGTGCGGCGCACGCGGTAGATGAGCTGCTTGAACTCGCGCACCTCGTGGAAGCTGCGCCGGTCCGTGATGGAGTAGCAGATGATGAAACCTTCTCCTGCCCTCATGTACTGGTCCCTCATGGCTGTGAACTCTGCCTGCAGACACAAAGTGGCATTGTGGCTCCACGCAGATCCACTGGGGTTTTAGTTCCACGTGGTTCCAGTGGTATTTTAGGTCAAATTTTCGATTATAAATGGAATTGTAGGGATTGCTCCCCTACTGATGGAGTGACTGCAATTATTCTTTGCTTAAGAAGGCAAAAAGCCCAGATATTCCTCTCCTAGTTTGGTACAAAGACACCTCATAGGACCTCTGGAACTTCACCTCAGACCTGGGGATGCTTGACTGGACACAGACCAAGAGGTCCAGCCTAGGTAACTCACTAGAAAAAGAAGAGAACAAAGGAAATAATCCCTTTTGTGGGGTGTTTTGTGCTGTGAACTCTGCCTACAAACACAAAGTGGCATTGTAGCTCCATGCAGATCCAGTGGGGTTTTAGTTCCACAAGGTTCCAGTGGTATTTTAGTTCAAATTTTCAATTACCAATGGAATTGCAGGGATTGCTCCCCTATCGATGGAGTGACCAAATTATTCTGTGTCTGCTTAAAAAGGCAAAAAGCCCAGAAGTTTCTCTCCCAGTTTGGTACAAAGACACCTCATAGGACCTTTGGGACTTCACCTCAGGCCTGGGGCTGCCTGATTAGACAGAGGCCAAGAGGTCCAGCCTACGTAATTTGTGGGACAGTAATTCACTAGAAAAAGAAGAGAACAAATGAAATAATCCCTTTTGTGGGGTGTTTCAGCAGGAGCAAGGACCTCTTTCCCCCAGCTCGGTTTTTCTCTGTAAGAACTTTGTTATTTTATCTTTTATCAAACCTTTTTCTGTTCCCAGCACTGCCTCAGAAGCCATCCTGCTCATTTCACGCCGTCTGGGGAGCTGGGCTGTCTCAGGTGTGCTGGCTGTTCTGAGAGCTCATAAAAGAAAAACCTTGCACATAACGAGCTCCTGGTTTTCTCACCAAAGCTGATTTTTTTCCCCAAACCCAGCTGTGTGACACCTGGGTGTCAGTGTCCCCAGCCCAAAAACCAGGCTGTGTGCTTGGGATGGTGCCCAGATCTCCCCTGACACATGATTTACCAGCAGTTTTTGCTTGTCTGGTTTTGGTTTTTTGTGTTTTCTCTCATTTATGGAGTGCAGACGTGAGGATGTTGAGAGCTGCTCAGAGAAGAAAGTCAGATAAACTTCCCCAGGCCTTGCTCTGTGAAGTTTTGGGGAAGTTCAGAGAAGGAATTCAAACAATTTTAGCTAATCTGGTGTTGTTTACTTGTAAGAGGTGCAAGAAAGGTGCTGTAATTAGCCAGAGGCGTGAGGGGTGTTGATTGAGGACTAATTAGGTCCACCGGAATATCAACTGTCTATAAAATTGTGTGGTTTGTAATAAAATTGCATTTTGCCTTCTGGGGAAGTTCAGAGAAGGAATTCAAACAATTTTAGCTAATCTGGTGTTGTTTACCTGTAAGAGGTGCAAGAAGGGCGTTGCTCCTAATTAGTGAGGGGTGTTGATTGAGGACTAATCAGGTCCACCTGAATAAGAACTGTCTATAAAATTGTGTGGTTTGTAATAAAATTGCATTTTGCCTTCTGGATTTTGCCTGGAGTCTTTGTGTCACTTTATTCACCCATCCTCAATGCAACAGCAATAAAGAGTTTACTTAGTACAGGTTTTTCTTTAAAACTTAATTTTGTTTGCAGTAATTTGTGACTTAGAAAATGAATAAACACTTCAATAATTTAATAATGTATTCTGTAAATCTTTTGAATTTTGTAAGGATTAATTAATCTTTTTTTAAAGGTAAATAGATAATTGCAAAGTTTTGGGTTTTATAGTTAGCAGTCTTGTTCTGGTTGTAATTATAATTTGTTATTTTTGTAGGTGTAAAAATTGATTTTCTTTTATTGGAACAGGTGAATTGAGGAGTGTTTTTTAAATGCTGAAAAACCACTTTTTAAAGCTGATGACAATAAGTTAGTTTCCTGGAATTACTGAAAGAGAAGGAAGTCTAGCTTGTAGATATTTCCTATTTTTTATGATTTTGTTGATTTTTTTGAGGTGCTGCTGGCTCAAGCCCTGAGTGTGCAATAAAACCAACCCAACCCAAGCATTGTTTGTGCAGCATTTCTGCACCTGGTCATGCCAGCTGCTCTCAGTTCTCCTGGGATTGCTCATACCTGTCCTGCTGTGTCCAAAATATCCAGGTTGGCAGGCTCGTCGTCGATGCGGATCCGGATTTTATAGGCATCCTCTGCAGCCCCAGCACACCAAAAAATTGGGATACAAGCACAAAACTCATCAGCTCACAAAGGAAATGCTAGCCCAGAACCACCCAGCCTGCTAGGAGCACTGCAGTACCTCAGTCTGAGATTTATTTCAATTAAATCAAGTTCAATTTCTGATTGTTCTGGCGTGATTTAAAAGTCATGAGCTCTTCCTGTGCCCACAGCCCAGAAATTCATTTTGGTCAAACACAGAGCAAGAACATTTTGTTTTCCTCAAAGCCAGAAAAGATCTGGGATTCAAGGGAAGAACTGGTCACCAAAAACATCTGATTTGTTAGAATCTATAATTTCTTAGAATTAAAATAGGTATCAGCAAAAGAGGTGAAACATTATATATGGAAATATAACATCTGGTGGATATATGGATCTATAACATCTGGTGCCACCCTGCCCAGGCAGGGCACAGCCAGGCAGGGCACAGCCAGCTGGCTCTGGGTGCCCAGGCTGAGGCTCCCCAGCCTCTCTGGGCTCTGCTCAGGGCTGGCACTGCCCAGGGCAGCAGCTCTGCCTCCTGGGCAGGGGCAGCTCCTGGGCTCAGGCCCTGCCCGTGGCTCTGGGCAGAGCTGGGACACACTGGGACAGACACAGGGACACCTGGGGACACTCAGGGACAGACAGGAACAGCCAGGGACACCCAGAGACCTCCCCAGGGACCCTCAGAGCCCCCCAGGAACAGACAGGAACTCCCAGGGACCCCCAGAGACACTCATGGACAGACAGGGACCCCCAGACTCACTCATGGACACCCAGAGCCCCCCGGTTCCCAGGGCTGGCCCCTCTCAGCAGAGCAGCCCCAGCTCCCTCAGCCTGTCCTGGGCAGGGACCCTCCAGGCCCTGCAGCATCTTTGTCACCCTGCAGGAGCTCCTGTCCCTGCTGTGCTGAGGGTGCAGAGCTGGCCCAGCCCTGCGGGGGCTCGGCACTGCCGGCCAGCCCTCACCTGCCGCTGAGGGATCAAAGATCCATCTCCAGCCAGATTTACGGATATCTCTGCATTGAATCCTTTGAAGCAACGGGCTTTAAGAGCTTCACGTGCCCAGGGAATGAAGGAAGGAATGAAAAGAGCTTTTCCTCACCGATGGTGGGGTCGTGGTCCTCCGGGAAGCGGTGGCTGATGAACTGCATGGTCATGGCTGGAGGCACAAAGCGGGCAGCAGCTGAGCGGCTCGGCCCCCAGAAACCCGGACCTCAGAAACTCGAGAAAAGCGAGCAAACCCGGCAGGGCAAACCCGGCAGGGCAAACCCAGCAAAGCAAAGCAAACCGAGCAAAGCAAACCGAACAAAGCTAACCGAGCAAACCGAACCGAGCAAAGCAAGGCAAAGCAAACCCAGCAAAGCAAGGCAAACTGAGCAAAGAAAACCGAGCTAAACAAACCAAACCCAGCAAAGCAAACCAAACCGAGCAAAGCAAACTAAACCAAAGCAAAGGCGGGGCTGCCACCGGCCCGGGGATGCTCCGCCCGTGGCCTCAGGCGGGACGGGCTGCGGGACGCGGCCGGAGGCGGAAGGGGATGACCGGGACAGCCCGGGAGGGGCCGGGACAGCCCGGGATGGAGCAGCCGTGATGTCCCAAGGGGGGTCGGGACAGCCCGGGAGGGTCGGGGAGAGGTCGGGACAGCCCGACGGGGACACCCCGGGAGGGTCGGGACAGCCCGGGAGGGTCGGGACACCCCGGGAGGGGTCAGGACAGCCCGGGAGGGTCGGGACACGCCGGGAGCGGCGGCGCCGCCCTCAGAATGCGGCTCTGGTCACGGCCCGCGGCTCCCCCTGGCCCCGCGGGGTGCCGGAGCAGGTGGCGGCGGCAGCCCCGCACTCACCGCTCTTGCCGACGCCTCCCGCGCCCAGCATCACGAGTTTGTACTCGCGGGACTGCCCCGCGGCGCCGCCGCCGCCCGGGCGGGCTGCGGGCTCCATGGCCGCCCCTCAGCGCTGCCCCGAAATGGCGGCGGCTCCTCCGCCCCACTGCCCGCCCCGGCCAGCGCGCCTGCGCGGGCAGCGCCACGACGGCGGCGCGGAGGGGACACAAGGGAACGGGACGGGACCGCGCGGGACGGGACGGGGACAGGATGGGGGACACGATAGGGACAGCACGGGGACAGAACGGGACAGGGGACACAACGGGACACGGCGGGGACAGCGCGGGACAGAACGGGACAGGGGACACAACGGGACACGGCGGGGACAGCGCGGGACGCGATAGGGACACAATGGGACATAGTGGGGACACGCTAAGGACTCAGCGGGACACGACAGGGACACAAGGGGACAGGCACTGCCCCCCGGAGCCGCACCCCCTCCCCAGCCCCAGGTCCCCTCAGCCCCTCGGGTCCCCCCCCAGTCCGAACCCCCCAGTCCCAGCCTGGCGCCTCCGGGGACCCCCACCCCCAGCCCTGCATCCCCCCCCACCCTTTCAGCACAGGCCCCAAAGCTCACCCAAAGCAGCAGCAGCAGGAAGCAGAATATTTATACATTTATTTATAATGAAAGGATGGTTCCAATTATTTACAGCACGTGGGGAAGCAGAGTTTGTAGAGCTGAGGACAGCAGGGACACAGCCCCTTCTCAAAAAGAAAAGCTCCTGTCCCAAAATCTGTCCCTGTGTCACTGCCTCTGGCTGAACCAGCCCCCGGAGCAGTTTGTGTCCAAAACAGTCCAAAATCAGCCCAAAAACTCATTCCCAGGTTCTGCAGGTGAGGTTTCCTTGGGGAAACCACCGTGGAAGCTCCTGGCTCTGGTGGGATCCACGAGTGAGGGAAGAGATGGGGGTGAGCCTCTGGAAAAGGAATTCCTGCTGATTCAGAGTTCTGGGAGATGGAAAACAGCTCAGCACTTGGGCTGCAGTGCCAAAACATCTGCAGAGAATGCAGCCAGCCCAACATCTGGCCAGAATGAGAACTCGTGGCACTGGTAAAATCACACCTCAAAATCAAACCGAGCCCAGTGACAGATGCTGGAAATAAAACCAAGCTTTCCAAACGTGATGCTCAAGTTTTTGATGGCTGCTGGATGTTGCTTGCCTCTGGTCAAAGTCCAGCACTGAGGCTGAGTCACCAGCAGATCACTGGGGCTGGCAGCAGCAGCACTCCAAAAACACAAATGCAGAGTGAAGTCAGTGTCACTGACTCTTCCCTTTATCTTATCTGGGAGAAATGGAA
This sequence comes from Montifringilla adamsi, assembly GCA_017590115.1. Classification (NCBI taxonomy): domain Eukaryota; kingdom Metazoa; phylum Chordata; class Aves; order Passeriformes; family Passeridae; genus Montifringilla; species Montifringilla adamsi. The sequence continues at coordinate 57,712 of JAGGNK010003447.1, read as the reverse complement.
AATATGGCCCAAGAGGCTTCCCTGGCTCCTCTTTACAGCACTTCCCCCTCGCACAAGGGACTAGCTGCTACTCCAAACACTCCTTTTTAAAAATTGACAAATACGCTGCCAAAATGAGGATTTTTTTTTTTTAAAAAAAACAACGGAGCCCTTCCAAGGGGAAAATTGGCTTCTGCAAATGTAAAAACAACTCCTCTTCGCCAAGTTCATTCTGGAATATACATGCCTTATTGCTAGAGGGGGGGAAAAAACCAGATGGATGGGAAGTTTTGTGCAGGTTTTTTATGGTGCCATCCAGAAAGGCATCTGTTGTTTAGCTCGCTGTTGAGAGGATGGGTACTGGTACCCCAAACTCCAGCCCTGTGAAAAAGTACTTGCATTTTTATGGCCACCGTGTTCCTCCTCTTCATCTGAAGAATCTCCAGCATAAGCCACTAATCCAAAGCCCTTCTCTGCAGTTTTCATCTTCTTGGCTTGATGATCTAGGAGGGGAAAACAAAACAAGAGCCCCCCCAGCACCACCCCCCAAAGAAGGAAAAAAAAAAAATAAAACCAAAACGAATAAAAAGAGATAAAAACGCCCCAAAAAACGAGTTAATAATAATAATAATAATAATAAAAAAAAAGATGTTAATTGTAAATTGTTAGTTGGACACCATTTTGAGGTCACAAGGCCAATGGTCATCCAAGGTCGAAGGCCACAGGAAACAGCAGCAGCCACAGCCATGTGATCCACCAGAACCATGTAAGAGAACACAGAAACAAGAAAGAAACACACAGAAAAGGTCAAGTTAGCAAATGGCTCTCAGGGAGGGGCAATTAAAGAGATCAACACGTAAAGAAAAGTAGAAATTTTGTTCAAAAGGAAGCTAACAGGAGAGCAATGTCTGCGAGAGAGATGCGGAAGAGCTAAGGTTCACCGGGCTGGGTGATGTCCCTGCAGAGCTGAAAGCACTCAGCTGCCTGCACAGATCGAGCCTGACAAGCTCCAAGCCTTGCTGAGTGGCAGGAAAGGTGAAATCCTGGCAGCACTGGTGCTGTCTGCAGGCAGAAATGTGTGTAAATCCCCCGCTGAGCAGAATTCCCCCACGCTCCTCAGGGCCTCTGCTCACAACGCACAGCCACAGCACGTTCTGATGGGTCAAACCCTCTGTCTTGAGTCCCTCAGCTAATTAAATTCCCATTATTTAATAGAAATATTTATTAAGGCTTTGAGAAGCAACCTGTGAGTGTAACAATGCACAGCCACAACACAGCCCCAGCACGTTCTGATGGGTCAAACTCCCTGTCTTGAGTCCTTCACTTAATTAAACTCCCCTCATTTCATAGAAATATTTATTAAAGCACTGAGAAGCCACCTGTGTGTGTAACAATGAAAAGCCACAACACAGCCACAGCATGTTCTGATGGGTCAAACCCCCTGTTTTTAGTCCCTTAGCTAATTAAATTCCCATTATTTAATAGAAATATTTATTAAAGCACTGAGAAGCCACCTGTGTGTGTAACAATGAAAAGCCACAACACAGCCACAGCATGTTCTGATGGGTCAAACCCCCTGTTTTTAGTCCCTTAGCTAATTAAATTCCCATTATTTAATAGAAATATTTATTAAGGCTTTGAGAAGCAACCTGTGTGTGAAACAATGCACAGCCACAACACAGCCCCAGCACGTTCTGATGGGTCAAACTCCCTGGTTTTAGTCTCTTAGTTAGTTAAACTCCCATTATTTCATACAAATATTTATGAAACCTTTGAGAAGCAACCTGTGTGTGAAACAATGCACAGCCACAACACAGCCCCAGCACGTTCTGATGGGTCAAACTCCCTGGTTTTAGTCTCTTAGTTAGTTAAACTCCCATTATTTCATACAAATATTTATGAAACCTTTGAGAAGCAACCTGTGTGTGAAACAATGCACAGCCACAACACAGCCCCAGCACGTTCTGATGGGTCAAACTCCCTGGTTTTAGTCTCTTAGTTAGTTAAACTCCCATTATTTCATACAAATATTTATGAAACCTTTGAGAAGCAACCTGTGTGTGAAACAATGCACAGCCACAACACAGCCCCAGCGCATTCTGATGGGTCAAACTCCCTGTCTTGAGTCCCTCATTGAATCAAATTATCCTCATTTCATAGAGATATTTATTAAAGTTTTGAGAAGCCACCTGTGTGTGTAACAATGCAAAGATACAAAACAACCCCAGCACATTCTGATGGGTCAAACTCCCTGTTTTCAGTCCCTCACTTGAATCAAACTCCTATAATTTCAAACAAATATTTATTAAAGCTTTGAGAAGCAGCCTGTGTAACAATGCACAGCCACACCACAGCCCCAGCACGTTCTGATGGGTCAAATCTCCCTGTCTTGAGTCCTTCACTTAATTAAACTCCCCTCATTTCATAGAAATATTTATTAAAGCACTGAGAAGCCACCTGTGTGTGTAACAATGAAAAGCTACAAAACAACCCCACCATGTTCTGTGCTGCCTGATGGGTCAAACTCCCTGGTTTTAGTCCCTCAGCTAATTAAATTCCCCTCATTTCATACAGATATTTATTAAAGGTTTGAGAAGCACCCTGTGTGTTGCTTCTCAATGCAAAGCTACAAAACAACCCCAGCACATTCTGACAGGTGAAAACTCCCTGTCTTGAGTCCCTCACTTAATTAAACTCCCCTCATTCACAGAAATATTTATTAAAGCTTAGAGAAGCCACCTGTGAGTGTAACAATGCAAAGCCACAAAACAACCCCAGCACATTCTGATGGGTCAAACTCCCTGTCCTGAGTCCCTCACTTGAATTAAACTCCCCTCTCTTCATACAGATATTGATTAAAGCATTGAGAAGCAAACTGTGTGTGTAACAGAGCAAAGAGACAAAACAACCCCAGCACATTCTGATGGGTCAAACTCCCTGTTTTTAGTCCCTCAGCTAATTAAATTCCCCTCATTTCATACAGATATTTATTAAAGGTTTAAGAAGCACCCTGTGTGTGTAACACTGCAAAGATACCAAACAACCCCAGCACATTCTGATAGGTGAAAACTCCCTGTTTTTAGTCCCTCAGCTAATTAAATTCCCCTCATTTCACACAGATATTTATTAAAAGGTTTGAGAAGCACCCTGTGTGTTGCTTCTCAATGCAAAGCCACAAAACAACCCCAGCACATTCTGATGGGTCAAACTCCCTGTCCTGAGTCCCTCACTTCATTAACTCCCCTCATTTCATACAGATATTTATTAAAGCATTGAGAAGCACCCTGTGTGTGTAACAATGCAAAGATACCAAACAACCCCAGCACATTCTGATGGGTCAAACTCCCTGTTTTTAGTCCCTCAGCTAATTAAATTCCCCTCATTTCATACAGATATTTATTAAAGGTTTAAGAAGCACCCTGTGTGTTGCTTCTCAATGCAAAGATACCAAACAACCCCAGCACATTCTGATGGGTCAAACTCCCTGTTTTTAGTCCCTCAGCTAATTAAATTCCCCTCATTTCATACAGATATTTATTAAAGCATTGAGAAGCACCCTGTGTGTGTAACAATGCAAAGATACCAAACAACCCCAGCACATTCTGATGGGTCAAACTCCCTGTTTTTAGTCCCTTAGCTAATTAAACTCCCCATATTTCATAGAAATATTTATTAAAGCTTTGAGAAGCACCCTGTGTGTGTAACCACAGCAAGCACCAGTGCTTTTGGAGCAGTGCAACGTCACCTGCTTTGCACTTCAAGGCAGAGCAGCCAAAAAAACCCCACCAGTTTTGCCACTGTTAAAACCAGCACCACTCGGGAGAGGAAAGTGGGCTGACGAGGGTGTTTGGGAAAGGAAGCTGGACTGGTGAGGGTGGCTGACCCACTGCACTCACCATGGCTGCCTGGCAAAGACCCCGCACCTTTTCTTTCTTCCGATTCTGATTTCATTCCAGTGACAGGAAAAGCTGGTGGAGGCATCAACTGCCTGTATGAAACAAGGTTTTTAATTTGTTAAACCAAGTTAAGAGTCAAAAAAAATAAAAATCAAATTCCTAACTCAGGCCTTGGCCTGAGGAGTTCAAATTTAAATTAATTGAATCTTCCAGTGACTGTGCTGGTGGCCTGGAGTGACTGATGGCTCCGACCTGGAGCTCTGCAAGGCCTGACCTCTGTCAACATTCTTAATTAAAAATGGGACAGGAATGGACTGGACTGGATGGATGATGGATAGATGATGGATGGATGGATGATGGATGATGGATGGATGGATGATGGATGGATGATGGATGGATGGATGATGGATGGATGGATGGATGATGGATGGATGGATGGATGGATGGATGATGGATGATGGATGGACTGGACTGGATGGATGATGGATAGATGATGGATGGATGGATGATGGATGGATGATGGATGGATGATGGATGGATGATGGATGGATGATGGATGGATGATGGATGGATGATGGATGGATGATGGATGGATGATGGATGGATGATGGATGGATGATGGATGGATGATGGATGGATGATGGATGGATGATGGATGGATGATGGATGGATGATGGATGGATGATGGATGGATGATGGATGGATGATGGATGGATGATGGATGGATGATGGATGGATGATGGATGGATGATGGATGGATGATGGATGGATGATGGATGGATGATGGATGGATGATGGATGGATGATGGATGGATGATGGATGGATGATGGATGGATGATGGATGGATGATGGATGGATGATGGATGGATGATGGATGGATGATGGATGGATGATGGATGGATGATGGATGGATGATGGATGGATGATGGATGGATGATGGATGGATGATGGATGGATGATGGATGGATGATGGATGGATGATGGATGGATGATGGATGGATGATGGATGGATGATGGATGGATGATGGATGGATGATGGATGGATGATGGATGGATGATGGATGGATGATGGATGGATGATGGATGGATGATGGATGGATGATGGATGGATGATGGATGGATGATGGATGGATGATGGATGGATGATGGATGGATGATGGATGGATGATGGATGGATGATGGATGGATGATGGATGGATGATGGATGGATGATGGATGGATGATGGATGGATGATGGATGGATGATGGATGGATGATGGATGGATGGATGGATGATGGATGATGGATGGATGGATGACAGATGATGGATGGATGTTTAGAGGGGTGAGGATCTGGCTGCATGGCCACATCCAAGGAGTTACCACCAGCTCAGTGTCCAAGAGAAAAGCAGTAACAAGTGGTGGCCTTTGAGAGTCTGTGCTGGGGCCAGTACCGTGCAATGTGTGACAGTGGCAGAACACCAGACCCACACGACGACTCAGGCAGGAGTGACAACGAAGCAATTTCCCTTCTGCAGCACCAAAAGCTCACCCTTGCATCCCTTCTCCTTAAAAAAACCCAACCCAAAACAGAAAACAAACCAAGCCACCACCAAGCAATGCCCCAATCACCAAGAGAACACCAAACTCATCTCTGAAATAAGCCTTGCAGCAGAACCTGCCCAGGATCCCTCACTCACCTGTCCCTCTCTCTCTCCTTTCCTGAGGAACTCGCTGCCTTCGCCGCGGCTCCCTGGATTTCGCTCTGACTGGAGAAGCCTGTACCTAAATTAGTCATATGAATGGGTCCATGCTATGAGCAGAAAAACACACGGCATTAGCAAATCTACAACTACAACAAAAGCTACAGCTCCTTAATGATACTGTTAGGAAACCCAACCTTCCAGAGCCAACTAGCAGAAGGCATCTCTAAGCACCACTGTTACACAAAATGCTTTCTCTCCTGAAAAATATCTGAGGGCAGCTTTCTCCTAAAAATATCTCAGGGCAGCTTTCTCCTAAAATTATCTGAGTGGTGGGAAACGGGCCTGAGCAGCACTCTGGAGAACTCCTCAGCACCTCCTCCACCTCAGCAGTGGTTCAGGACAGTAAGAAGAGCTGCTCCCTTCATGGAGCACCTCTTACCTCCTCAATCAGCTGATTCTGACTGCTGAGCTGACCTCACGGCACAGGAATCTGCTTGAGATTCTGAAATTAGCTCTAAAAAGCTTTTATTAAGGGCTCTGCCTGTGGCAGGGGTGTAGCATCAGAGAAACATTTACAGACGCTCCCTTTGCTCACATGCAAACGGCAAGAACTCAAAATTATTTTTCTTAAAATCATCTAACTAGCTAAAAATTATTTTTCTTAAAATCATCTAACTACCTAAAACTTGTTTTTCTTAAAAGTCATCTAGCTACCTAAATAAATAAACTTTTAAACTAGGCTTCTTGAAATCCTCTCAAGTGCAACCTGCAAGGTAAATGGGAAAAACTAGAAGTTATTACATTTCCCTCCCTCAAAAAGCCCACCTGAAGACCCCAAAAATTCCAATAAAGCCCCAAATAATTTCTCTTTAGGCCAAGCAGCCCCACGCTTTTGTCACGTCTGTGATGTGGATGCACCGCTCATCTCTGAGGGTAAGGAAAGCAGCTGAAATGAGTTTAAAAAAAAAAAAACACAATTTTAGAGCAGTGCATCCACTCAGAGACACCAAAATGTGGGCGCTGAGCTTTGGAACAACCACTGCCCTCTGCACAAGTGCTCCGAGAACCTGGGCTAACAACAGCCCGGCTGTGTGCCTGGGGAGGGAAGGAAAATTGCTGATTTTATTCCACCTGGTATCCCAGCAGTCCTGACTCCCTCTCGTCAGGCAGCTCCTCCGTGAAGCGTCTCTTCTGGCCCTGGGCGTGGGGCTGCACCTGGGGCTGGGCACCACTGGGCATGCTGGTTTTTACTGGGGCAGCAGGAAGGAAAGGAGCACTCAGAGGACTCTGCTGGGCACAAGTCACAGAGAAAACACAAGAAAATTTGGTGAATGATTCATTCAGTGCATGCAAAGGAGCAGAACACACAAATGGTTCCTCCAGATTTGGAGAGAACTTAAGAGGAAAATTCACAATTGAAGGATTTAATTTAATCCAACTAATCCCCAGGTGTAATTTAAACTCAGGCACCCACACAGGGGCAGCACAGAGGGTGATGATGCTCCTCAGAAATGGAATTGACTCCCCAAGCCCTGAAAATGTCCTAAATGCTGTCAGGAGGACAGGTGTGGTTTATAATATGGATATGGAAGAGGATATGAGTATCAGGAATGGAATATTAATAGAATATGAAGGACACAGTATCAAGGACAGAATGGGAAAGACAGAATAGGAAAAACAGAACATGGACAACAGAATATGAAAAATGGAACAGGAAAAACGAAATATGAATGATAGAATGGGAAAGATAAAACAGGAAAAACAGGAACAGGAAAAACAGGAACAGGAAAAGTAAGACCAGGAAAAGTAAGAACAGGAAAAGTAAGAACAGGAAAAATAGAACAGGTAAAGTAAGAACAGGAAAAGTAAGACCAGGAAAAGTAAGAACAGGAAGGATAGAATGGCAAAGATAGAATAGGAAAAATAGAACATGAAAAATAAAATATGAAGGACAGAATATGAAGGATAGAGTATGAAGGACAGAATGGGAAAAATAGAACAGGGAAAACAGAATAGGGAGGACAGAAGATGAAGGACAAAATATGAAAGACAGGACACGAGGACTGGAATACGAAGCACAGAACACGATGGACAGAGTATCAAAAACGCAGCAGGAAGCTGCCAACACAACAATTCAGCTGCTCAGAAGGATCAGCTAAACAACAACAAAAAACCCAACCACCCTCCCCACCCCAAAAAAAACAAACCAACCACCCAAGAGCAGCCAACCCAAAGCCTTTTGTCACTGCTGAAGTGCCCCAGCCCCCCCAGGCCTGGGCAGTACCTGGCCCGTGCTGGCTGCAGGTTGCACCTGAGCTATGGGGTACTGCGTGGGCACGGGGGGCACGGCCGTGGGCAGCGCCGGCAGCACCCCGGGAGCCAGGGGCACGGCGGGGGGCACCATCCCTGGCACCCCAAAGGGAGGCTGCACAGGCTGCTGAGGAGGGGGAACCACGGGGTAGCCGGCCTGGTAGCCGTTGGAGGGGTAGTAGGAGGGCTGGGAGGGGACGCTGCTGATGGAGGCTGGCTGGGTGAAACCTGCAGGAGAGAGGACAAAAGGACAGCTCAGATGGGCAGCAGGAATCAGTAAAACTGCACTGGCAAAGAGGATGAGGTGGCAAAGGTGGTTTTTACCTGCCAGGGGAACTGCTGTGGTTATCTGGTTGACAAATCGGGAGTACTCGGCGTGAACCTGCAGAGAATTTCAGAGATTAGACCACAAAAATTAAAATTAATTAAAAGCATGAACCCTGATGGGATTGCCCACAAGCATGCTGCTTGCAGGACAAGGACAGCAGCACCCCAAACCTCACAACCCACCCCACGAACAGCCCCTGGTCCTGCTGGCCTCGGGCAGATTGGGAAATTATGGGATAATCTTTAATTGAAAGAGAATGGCAAATGCATTCATTACTTCAATACAGAGAATAAAAAAAGCTTCCTCATATTTTTCAAAAGAGGTTTTCTAGCCCATACTCCATTATCTTATTATAACTCAATTATCTTATTCTTGTAACTTTATTATCTTATTATTACATTAAGTGATTCTCCAGGATTTGATTTTTATCCATAAAAAGGAAGCTGAGAAATTCAAGATTCTCTGTGTATATAAATAAAAGATTTTCTCCATTTTTTTGCTACACCAATCCCTTGATTTTTCCTAAAGCACAGAGAGGACATCAAAGCAGAAGAAGCTGCAGCAAAAATCAGGTTTTTATTTGCACTCAGGAATTCCTTCATCCTCACCCCCAGTTCTGCTCATTTTGCATTTTTTTTTCCCCCTAAAATTCCAACATTCTCAGCTCCTTCCTGAGAAATTCTGTACAAAAAATCAGCAACCCTCAGGAGGAAAAAAAATCTGTGAGCACGAACAGCTTCGCTGAAAACAATCAAATATTTTTATTGTTTAAAAACAATTTAAAAAATCATTTTTTTAATTAAAAAAACAAAATAAAAAATCCTCTGTGCACATCCCAGAGCTACAAAAGGCAGGGAAAATTCCGATTTTTAAGAGTTACTCACTGTTTGCAAAAGGTTCTCACAGAGTTTTTTAGCAGCTGCCAAACCTTCTGGCTTTGGGTGACTGAAAAAATACCAAAAAAAAATTCAAAATTTCGTTAGGACAAAGTTTTCTGTTGAATTTGGGAGATGTTTCTTTGCCCTGACAACATTATGGATTTTTTATGGGATTATTGTTTTTAAAAATGGATTTTTAAATGGATTTTTAGGGTTTTTTTTTTTTTTTGAAATGGGATTTTTTTTTTAAATTTGATTTTTTTATGGGAGTTTTTTTTAAAATGTATTTTGGTGGGATTTTTTAAAAATTGAGTTTTTTTTAAAATGGATCTTTTATGGGATTTTTTTAACATGGATTTTTTAATTGATTTTTTAAAATGGATTTTAATGAGATTTTTTAAATGGATTTTTTTAAAAATGGATTTTTAATGGGATTGTTTTAAATGGATTTTTTTAAATGGATTTTTAAAAATGTATGGGATTTTTTTAATGGATTTTAAATGGGATTTTTTAATATGGATTTAAATTGATTTTTAATGTTTTTTTTTGAAAGTCCCCCACACCTGATGTAGATGTACATGGGCTCAAAGGCTTCTCTGCCCGAGGCTGGCTCGATGCAGCCTGAGCCCTTCCCACGAAGAAACACTTTGGCACCAGTTTCAATCTGGATGTGCTGCAGGTAGGAGCAGCCAGGCCCTTCCACCTTCTCCTTCACACTGAACGTGGGAACAGCGTGCTCCAGCCCCACAAACAGCTTGTCCTGGACATAATGCATCTGGAAGGAAATAAAAAATAAGTGAAAGCAAGTTTTAAATGAAAATATGAATGTAAAAAATGTAATATTTCACTGACAGAAGGGTTCCAGCCCCACAAACAGCTTCTCCTGGACATAATGCATCTGTAAAGAAATTCATTAAAGTAAATTTTAAATCAAAATTTTAAAGTAAAAGCTTAAATATTTCACTGAGGACAGACAGAAGAGTTCCAACCAAATAAACAACTTCTCCTGGACATAATCCATCTTAAAATAAATAAAAATTAAATTAAAGCAAATTTTAAATTAAAATATTAAAGTAAAAAATTGAATATTTCACTGAGGACAGACAGAAGGGTTCCAACCAAATAAACAACTTGTCCTGGACATAATGCATCTGTAGATAAATTTAAAAATTAAAGAAAATTTTAAATAAAAAAGTAAAAACTTCAATATTTCACTGAGGACAGACAGAAGGGTTCCAGCCCCACAAACAACTTCTCCTGGACATAATGCATCTGTAGATAAATAAAATGAAAGCAAATTTTAAATAAAGATATTAAAGTAAAAGCTGGACTATTTCAGAGGCCAGAGAGAAGGGCCTGCTGTCAGATGGCACAGTGAGCCCTGGCTCTCCTGCAGGCAGGACTGCTCTCTCCATCCCTTTTCTTTTAGGAGGTCACTCTCACCTGAGCCTCACTCTCCAGACTCAGCCTTGTCAGTCCTCCAGATTTCACACCACCACAAGCTGGGGGTGATGCTTTTGGGGTGTTTTTTCATTGTTTTTTTTTAAACAGACGACACACGACGGGTCTGCTCTGCAAAAGGCAAAGCTCACGAGCAGTGGCAGTGTTAAATCAGGGAGTCAAGCACTCACCCCTGACTGGAAAGCAGGTTTCTGGCCAACAGCTGGGGTTATCTGGGTCAGGGGGGCTGGCTGGTGGTACACGGTGACCGTGGCTCCGTTGAACGTGGGGCTGGAGCCCGTGGCTGCCTTCACCACCCCGTTGGTGATGATCTCCTTGATTCTGTTCACAGCTCCTGGGTGAAAAACAGGAAATCCGGTCTCACTCTGCAGCCCAGAGGAACTCACTGTGGTATCTTCTGGAAAACCCTCTCTGCACAGGGTTTTTCTCCTGAGGAGCTGAGAAGGCTCAGAGGAAAAGCAAAGCAGTGATTGTCACGACGACACCTTACGTTCTCCACGTAGAGTCATTGATCCAAGGGATTGCTTCTGCTTAATGAGCAACCATGGCCCAGCTGCGAGCACTCTGAGTCACCAGCTTCTGTTAGCATTCCTTTCCTTTCCATTCCATTCCATTCCTTTCCATTCCATCCCATCCCATTACTTTCCATTCCTTTCCTTTCCATTCCATTCCAGTCCATCCCATTCCCTTCCTTTCCATTCCCTTCCTTTCCTTTCCATTCCATTCCATTCCTTTCCATTCCATCCCATTACTTTCCATTCCTTTCCTTTCCATTCCCTTCCATTCCATTCCATTCCCTTCCTTTCCATCCCATTCCTTTCCATTCCCTTCCTTTCCATCCCATCCCTTTCCATCCCATGAACTCACTGTGGTATCTTCTGGAAAACCCTCTCTGCACAGGGTTTTTCTCCTGAGGAGCTGAGAAGGCTCAGAGGAAAAGCAAAGCAGTGATTGTCTGCTGCTGTGGAATGCAAGAGGTGCATCTGTCATTGATCCAAGGGATTGCTTCTGCTTAATGAGCAACCATGGCCCAGCTGCGAGCACTCTGAGTCACCAGCTTCTGTTAGCATTCCTTTCCTTTCCATTCCCTTCCATTCCATTCCATTCCATTCCATTCCATTCCAGTCCATTCCAGTCCATTCCCTTCCTTTCCATTCCATCCCATTCCTTTCCATTCCATTCCATTCCAGTCCATTCCCTTCCTTTCCATTCCATTCCAGTCCATTCCATTCCCTTCCCTTCCTTTCCATTCCCTTCCCTTCCATTCCCTTCCTTTCCTTTCCATTCCATTCTCTTCCTTTCCCTTCCATTCCCTTCCTTTCCTTTCCATTCCATCCCTTTCCATTCCATCCCATTCCTTTCCTTTCCTTTCCTTTCCTTTCCTTTCCTTTCCTTTCCTTTCCTTTCCTTTCCTTTCCTTTCCTTTCCTTTCCTTTCCTTTCCTTTCCTTTCCTTTCCTTTCCTTTCCTTTCCTTTCCTTTCCTTTCCTTTCCTTTCCTTTCCTTTCCTTTCCCTTCCCTTCCTTTCCATCCCATCCCTTCCTTTCCTTTCCTTTCCCTGGGCAGGGTGGCCGTCCACGGGGAGACACCAGGGGACACCGTCGAGTGTCCCTGTCACAGCCCTGTTCCCACGGATCTGGGGGTGTTATCAGTGAGATAAGAGCTGTACCTGCCCACTCCCCCCACCTTCCTGGCAATCTGCCCCAAATTTGAATTTCCTGATGAACGCAGCACGTGGCACCTCAGGGATTTCTGAGCAGAGATCTCAGTGTTTGAATGGAGTCTGTTATCACCACCAAGGTGTCTATAACTCAAATCCAACCCTTTATCATAAACAGGGAGAGAAAAACCAGAATATTTTGTACTCACTGTCAACCAACTCCCGTGTCTGCCCCTGAACATGAAGATACAAAGGACGATCTCTGGAAAGAAAAAGTGAAATATTCAATTAAACCCACAATAATAATGGCTCCAATCTAATTATATTACATGCAGAAAGTCTTGCATAAAAATCTGAAATGCCCCCCCCAGATAACAGAATAAAAATTCCTTGAGTGTCACAGTGCTCAGGCAGAAAAGCTCTGCACTGAAAATAGGATTCAGGAAAATTACTGCACTGAAAACTTTAACTGGCTTGCCCATAAATGGGTCACTAACTGAAAGCAGCAAGAAATTTGTATTTTTGGGGAAATTGCAGGGTTCTGTGGGGAGAAGTTGAGCACAGTGGGATCTGCCAGGGTCATGGTTGGGGTGGTTATTTCAGCCCAGGACCATCAGAATGGCAAATTTATTGGAAATCAACCAAACAGAAACCCCAGCACTTTGTCACACAGAGAAAAGAAGCAGAAACTCAAAAAAAAAAAATAAAAAAAAAAAAGAAATACAAACCCAGGTCCCACTTTGGCTTTCTCTTCTGCAGTCATGAACCTCCCACGGGTGGAGACAGCTGCTCCACTCAAACGACTGATCTGCAAAAAATGACAAAAAGCAGTGAAGAAATGTATAAATCCCAGTGAAAAAAATGTACAAAATCCAGTGGAAAAAATGTACAAACCCCAGTGGAAAAATGTACAAAACCCAGTGGAAGAAAAGGAAAAAACCCAGTGAAAAAAATGTACAAAACCCAGTGAAAAAAAAGGAAAAAATCCAGTGGAAAAAAAGTACAAAATCCAGTGCAAAAAATGGACAAAGCCCAGTGGGAAAAAAATGTAAAATCCAGTGAAACACCTGCCCAGCACAAACAACAAACAAGGCTCACACAGAACACCAAAAGTCAAACAATGTTCTTGTAAAAAGCCCCAGAAATGATTAATTAAGTGCTAGGAGACTGATGCTGCCTCTGAAGTCAAAACTGATGCCTTGTGAAGGCTGATTTAGAACAGAGGCTGGACAGAGTTAATTCAAATTAACAAAGTTGGGATTTATTAAAAGGCCTCAACAGATCCACCTTGAGCAGCACAAGAGCCCAGCCAGGATGGGCTCCATTAAAAATGGTCACAAAAATGGACAACTGCTCACAGGATCTCACACTTTTAGAAGTTTTGGTTCATTAGCATATTGGAGTTAATTGTTTAATTCCAGCTTTAGCCCATGCAGTCCCATTTTTGTTGTTTTCTCTCTCCAGCCCACGCTGCTTGTGCTCTTGGGCTGAGATTTGGATCATTTGTTCCTGGTCCCCAGCTGGAGCAGGAATTGTTTTGTGTCCTGCTCTGTGCAGAGCTCACCATGCCCTGACATGAAACCCAGACCCAGCCACTAAAGCAGCACAGAGCCTGAAAAACACAAAAACTAAACCAAAAACTGACCAAACCAACAAAGCCCTTTAGAAAACAGGAATTTCCTAGACAGAAACAAGCCCTGAACAGAGCTCACTGCAGGTTTTTTCCCCCTTATCTCCTCCCAGACAAGGGGAAAGGTGCCCAGGGTTGGGTAAGCCCAGAGCTGCTGGGGGTGGTGTTTGCAGGGTGCCCTGGGTGAAGGGAGGAAAAGATGAATCTGACTGCGTGTCCTTAGAAGGCCAATTAATATAACATAACATAATATAATATAACATAACATATTATATATTATCTATTACATTACAGTATATATTACATTATATTATGTATTATAGCCTATTACAGAATAGTATATTATTGCACAACATATTATATTATAGTATATTATGCCATAACATATCTATAGTATATTATATTACAGAACAGTATATTACAGTATAGTACATTATTCTATAGTATATTATATCATAGTACATTATTATATTATAGAATAGGATGTTATATTATAGTACATTGTATTATAGCATATTATAACCCTATTGTAGTATATAATATCGTAGTATCATATCATATTATGTTATATTATATTATGTTATATTATGTTATGTTATGTTATGTTATGTTATGTTATGTTATATTATGTTATGTTATGTTATGTTATGTTATGTTATGTTATGTTATGTTATGTTATGTTATATTATGTTATATTATGTTATGTTACATTATGTTATATTATGTTACATTACCTTATACTATATTATAATATATTCTATTGCAGTATAGTTTATTATTATAGTACATCTTACTATATCATATTATCTAATATTAAAGAATGCTGTAGTAAAATACACTGAAGCACAGAGAAAGGACACAGCCAGAAGGCCACAAGATAATCATGAAAAACTCTGTCCCCAGTGTGACACAGCTGCCTGTGACTGTTTACCCAACACATGGACTGTTTTTACCCCATGCCCCACCTCCAAAGCACATCCCGAAGCAGCAAACCCAGGAGATAAACGAGACAAGAGTGTTTTCCTTGCTCCCTGAGGCCTCCCAGGAGAGCACTCCTGGCCAAGGAGCGCTCTCCAGGCATGGTGTGTGGGACGTACCTCGTCCTGGGTCTGGCCCCTGGTCAGCAGGTTCCTGCACGTCAGGGGCACATCGTTGATCTCCACCTCTGCCACCACCAGGTCATCCTTGCTCTTGCTCGTGGCTGGGCCTTTGCCCAGGGCCTGCAGCTTCAGACAGAGGCAAAAGTGGGACAGAGCACACACAAACCGGGGGTCAGTGTCCTCGGTCACGCCTTCCACGTGCTGAAGGGAAAATCCTACTGACTGCACACTGGAACAATCCTTACAGGTTGGACATGGAAAAATCCTTACAGGTTGGACACTGAAAAAACCTTTACAGACTGCACATTGCAAAAATCTTTACATATTGTAAAATCTTTACAGATTGGACATGGAAAAATCTTTACAGATTGTAAAATCTTTACAGATTGGACATTGCAAAAATCTTTACATATTGTAAAATCTTTACAGATTGGACATGGAAAAAATCTTTACAGACTGCACATTGCAAAAATCTTTACAGATTGTAAAATCTTTACAGACTGCACATGGAAAAAATCTTTACAGATTGGACACTGAAAAAATCTTTACAGATTGTAAAATCTTTACAGATTGGACATGGAAAAATCCTTACAGGTTGGGCATTGCAAAAATCTTTACAGATTGGACACTGAAAAAATCTTTACAGATTGGACATGGAAAAATCCTTACATCTTTACAGATTGTAAAATCTTTACAGATTGGACACTGAAAAAATCTTTACAGATTGGACATGGAAAAATCTTTACAGATTGTAAACTCTTTACAGATTGGACATGGAAAAAATCTTTACAGATTGGACATGGAAAAAATCTTTACAGATTGTAAACTCTTTACAGACTGCACATTGCAAAAATCTTTACATATTGTAAAATCTTCACAGATTGGACATGGAAAAAATCTTTACAGACTGGACATTGAAAAATCGTCACAGATTGTAAAGTCTTGACAGATTGCACAGAAAAGCACATTGGAGCTACTGCTGGATCTGCCCAAATAAATTGGATTTATCTCCAGCACATATTAATAGAATATGAATAGAATGAATAACATCCTTCTTGCTCACCCCTTTCAGTTGTTGAAGGGAAAATCTTTACAGATTGGACACTGAAAAAAATCTTTACAGATTTTAAAATCTTTACAGAAATTAGTGGAAAGCACATTGGAATTATTGCTGGATCTGCCTCCTCCCAGCCCAAATAAATTGGATTTATCTTCAGCACATATTCATAGAATATTAATAGAATATTAACAGAATTAATAGAATAACATCCTTCTCGTTCACCCCTTTCAGCTGTTGAAGGTAAAATCTTTACACAGAAAGCACACTGCAATTACTGCATGAAACTTGAAAGAGCTTCTGAACTTGGCTCCAGCACAGGCTGAGGACAGGCAGAACAGCAAGAGAAGAATGTGACTGGGACTGGAAAAGCAGCTTGAAGCCACACGTGGTTTAAAATAGAAAATTCAGAGATTATTTAAGGGGAACACAGGGAGCATCCAGTGCAATGCCTGAGCTCATCTGGGTCAACCCATCTCGGGGCAGGGCTCAGGAAAAGCTGAATAAACTGGTTAGGATTTGGATATACAGCTCACTTTGGGAACCTCTTCAGGCACAGAAATAATTTGGTGCCATATTTTAAAGCATTTGTTTCACAGGGGAGTTTTCCATCAGCTCTGCTCTCTGGAAAAATCCTCGTGGCTTACAACTCCGAATATTCCACGCTTCTGAGACAAAAAAAACCACTTTATCACCTCCCTACAGCAGGCTTTGGTAAAATCTCACAGCAGCCTGACCTCACAGCCATGCACTGCTTTTTATTACGTTGAAAAACAGTTTTAAAATCATTTCCGACTGCTTTTATCGCAGCCAGCTCCCCGAAGCACCGCCCGCGCCCACCCACCCACCTTGTCCGCCGTGCTGGGCGCCGGCTTCAGCTTCCCTTTGGCCATCAGCATCGCGTTGATCTTCGCCGCCACGGCCGCGGCCGCATCCAGCGCTCCCGAGGGCGCCGCCGAGCTCTCGGACCCGGCCACGGCAGCGCCGCCATCGCCGCCCCCACCGGGGAACGGCCGCCCGGGCAGCGGCGCCGTGCCGCGTCCCGCTGCGCTCCGCCGCCCGCCGACATGGCCGCCGCGGCTCCCGGCCGTCACTTCCGGCCCCGCGCCCGCCGCGCGCCGCCGCTTCCGCCCGTTGCTATGGAGACGGCGCGGGCACTTCCGGTTGCTGCCGTGGGGGACGGACATGGCGCCGCGGGTGCGGGGCGGTGAGGGGGAAAGGAGCCCCCTCAAAGTTTGAAAAATTCTGTTGTTGTTACGTGTGTTATCCCAAGGATTATCCCATTTTCTCAAAATTAAGCGTAAATGTGTAATTTTGTTCCGGCCCAGCTGGAGTTTGGATGCCATTTATTTCTGTATTGCCTTATTTAAGGCAATACAGAAATTACAGCGTCTAAAAGCACCCCAAAAATCACCTCCTTTATTATTTCTACGTGTACTATCCCAAGGATTATCGCATTTTCCAAAAATTAAGTGGAAATATGTAACTTTGTTCTGGCCCAGCTGCAGTTTGGACACACCGTGTGCTATTTTATCCCAGCAAAATACAGAAAATACAGCGTCTAAAAGCACCCCAAAAATCACCCCCTTTATTATTTCCACGTGTACTATCCCAAGGATTATCGCATTTTCCAAAAATTAAGTGTAAATATATAATTTTGTTCTGGCCCAGCTGCAGTTTGGATGCCATTTTATCTCAGGGCAATACAGAAATTTCAGTGTCTAATAGTGAAGAACGCCAATCTTTTTTTTTTTTTTTTAATATTTTTAAAAGTTTAATAGTAATAAAATGGTAAAAATAGCAATATAGTTAGAGTAATAAAATTTGGACAATTTGGATTAGGACAATACAAGACAATCAAGATTTAGGGACAGTCCAGGTACCTTTTTCTGGGCAAAATAAGCCCAAAAAAGGACCCACGTTAAGAGAGGATTAACCCTTGAATCCTGGCCTGAGGCAGGAAGAAGTTCGTTTCTTCTGATAAAGGAGCAATAAATTCTCTTTCTCTGAAAGATTTAGGTGTCCTGTGGCTGCTATCTTGGTGTAAATCCTCTATTTTAAAAAAAGTATCTTCCATAGCACAGTTTCTATTTTAACATTATGTCATAACCTAAAACTATATTTAACACGCTACTTAAAAAAAATTAATACAGCACAACTTTCTAACATATCTGCGAAAAGCCAATCATAAAATACGCATTTTTCACAGAAACCACTGGAATATTTGCGAAAAGCCAATATTATAACACGTATCTGTAACACGAGCGAACGGCGGGAGCTGTGTCAGCGAGGTTTATGTCGGATTATCAGTAAATATTCTTCCCCCAGAGGGTGATGGCACTGCCAGAGCTCCACAAGCGTTTGGAAAACGCTCTCAGGGTGGGGTTTTTGGGGTGCCAGTGCAGGACTAGCGATAAAAAAATGAAATTAATAATCTTTGTAATTCCCTCCCAGCCCAGAACATTCCACAAGCCCCGTCCCCTCATAGACGGGGCAGGAACTGCGCATGCGCGGCAGGCTGAGGGCAAGCCCCGCCCCCTGCGGTTGCGCACGGCCCTTCGGCAGAGCCCGCTGAGGGTAAGCCCCGCCCCCTGCGGTTGCGCACGGCCCCTGGGCAGAGCCCGCTGAGGGCAAGCCCCGCCCCCTCCGTTTGCGCACGGCCCCTCGGCAGAGCCCTCTGAGGGCGAGGGCGGGAAAAGGCGCCCTGAGGGTGAGGGCGGGCGTTTCTTTCATCTCCCTCACGTCATCTCCATCTCCCTTCTCTTTCCTCACATTCTCCTGCAGTTTTCCCTCGATCATCTCACACCTCCCCTCCGGGTTTTGTTGCCCGCCGCCCCGCGCTGCTGTGCGGTGTTGTGTCTTCGCGCTTTCATCCTCCGCCTGCCTCAGTTTCCCTTGAGGAAGCAGGTGGTGGTTTCTGGGCTGAGGCTGATGGGGGGGCGGCTCCTTCCTCACAGCGGGGCCTAACTCGGCCGGGTGTTGTCATCGGGGGGTTGCTGAGGGGAGCTCGGTGCCCTGTGGTGATCCAGACCTCATTTCTAACTTGGGGAAGGTGTTTTCCTCAGGTGTGGGTGCATTTGTTATTCCTGAGCTGGGGGGAAGGTTTGTGTGGAGTCAGGCTTAGGGGGGTGAGGATTCTGTTTCTCCCATACTCATTGAAATTAGAGAAGAAAACAGCTCGAGTCTGGGGGTGTTTGAAATGTGGGGAGCATTTTCATGAAAATCCTGTAGGTTGTGCCTTTGGAGGTTCATATTTCATAGGATTACTGATACAAATGTTCTAATTGTTGCATCCTGTAGCCTCAGGGGAGGCCTGTGCTGCTGTGAAAATCAAGAATCTGATACTGGGGATGATTAGAGGAGCCATCCTGCTCCGTTTCCTGAAAAATACAGGTTTGTTTGAGCTGGTGAATTGAGCAGAAGATGTTTGTAAATCCAGGGAATGCAGCCTTTTTCCTTCTCCAGGTGCTAATGCAGGTGTTTCATTGACAGGCACAGGAGTCTCTGCAGAATGGCAACTGCTCAGAAGCAAAGGAATTCTGTGGTACGGTTTTGTTTGTGTATTTCAGCACAATAATAATGGGAAAAATGGGGGAGTTTTGGCTGGAATAGTGCACCCAGGTGATATTTATTAATGTGAAAATAGCAGGGTAGTTCAGTATTTTAATTATTAATAAAGAATATCTAGAAAAAATTATAGAAAAATAATCTGAACTTTGTTGTCGTAGAAACCAGCTGTGCCCTACAAATACTGTAACACCAAGTGTAGGGAATGTGCTTAGCTCTACAAATCCCAAAAACTAATTGGTTTCTTGCTGTGATTTTCAGGGTGCAGTTGTATTTCCCAAGAAAATAGCCACGGAGCAGCAATCCCTGATGCTGGTGAAGAGGCTCCTGGCAGTGGCAGTGTCCTGCATCACTTACCTGAGGGGAATCTTCCCTGAAAGTGCCTATGGAACCAGATACATGGATGGTAAGGGGCTGTTGCCATGGTGATTTGGAAAAACTGTTGTCATGGAGTTGTTTTTAAAGCCATTTGGTGCATATAAATATTAATAAATTAAATTTTGTTGTTGCTGCTGCTAACTCAGCATTAAAGCTATGCTCACACTTGACAGTAATGTTAATTTTAGCCTCTTCTTCATATGTGCTTTTAGGCAATGAACTTTTAGTTGCACTTTGCCCTAAGTAAATGTGGTTTTTTTGGGTTTTTTTTTTTGAGATGTTTGTGTCAAAATTCTGCGGGAAGACAAAAACTCTCCTGGCTCTACCCAGCTGGTGAAGTGGTAGGTTGATTCCAGCAGGCAGGTAACATCCAAGTGCTCAAAGGTCCCTTCCTGGCTGTTTGCAGATCAAGGCAAAAAGTTCTCTGCCACATTTGTGTCCCAGCTGTGACAATGGTGTTTTCAGCTCAGGGCTTAGGAGAGCACAGATCTCTGTTTGCAGAGTGACTATTCTTTATATTTACTAAGTACCAAATATCCAACACTATGGATTTGTATGCTTCGTCCCTCTGGCTGCTCAAGGGTGAGCTCTCAAGGGTGCCCAGAAATGCAAACCTCTAAAAGTTGATCAGGAGCCTCAAAGCCACCATTTTGCACCTTCAATTGAAAGATCTCTCTCTCAGGTTTTGTGAGAGTGGCACTGTCAGACTTGTTCAGAGCCTGCTGGAGCACTGCCACAGCTGCTGCTCCTGCTTTTCCTCCTGCTCACAGCAGCTCTGAGTTCTGCTCCAGGTGCTCTCCTTGCTTTTTGGGAGCCCCTCTGCCTTGCTTACATATCCCTGTATTCTGTCACCTCCATAAAGGCTCTTTTCCCCCTTTCCCCACTCCTGAAAGGCGTGGGAGGGATGCTGCACTCACCCCCTGGCATGCTGAGGGGTTTGCATTTTGGGACAGGGATATTTGAGATATTCCATGTGTGGGGTGAAGCTTCACACCAGATTTACTCATCAGAAAATACCCCAAAACCCCGAGCTAAATGAAAGCTGCACTTAGCAAAGCTTGAGGGCTCAGAGCTGATGCTAAAGGTGATTCAGCCACGTGCTGTCACAAAGGGAGGGAGGGGAAAAGCTGGGATTTGCTCGTGGATCTTCCCTGGGGAGGCTGAGCTGCACAGGCTCCCTGCTTTGGGGGAGCTGTGGCACCTCTGGGCAGTGGCCTTTCCTTCACACCAAACACAGCTTCTGTTTGCTGACTGTAAGTGGAAGGAAAAAACAGTGTAAGAAAGAATTGAAAGGAAAAAGAAAAAAAAAAAAAGGGGGAGTTTTGATTTCCTGATTGGGTGTTGTATAAAAAGGAAATAACATCTAAGTAAAAGTTATAATTCCTTTATGGTTCAGCAGTGTTGCTGTTCAGCTGAATTACTGATTTATGATAAAGTCACGGAATGGTTTGGGGTGGAAGGGACCTTGGAGCTCACCTTCCTCACCCCTCTGCCATGGACACCTGCAATTAGACCAAGCTGCTGCCCTGATTAATTAATACACGTGTTGGAAGGTGTTTGAAGTATTACAATATGTATTTACTGATAAATTATTTACCTCCAGATTATGTTTTTCATTGATTTCCCTCCAGATTATATTTTTAATTGATTTACCTCTGGCTTATATTTTTAATTTATTTACCTCCAGCTTATATTTTTAATTGATTTCCCTCCATCTTATATTTTTAATTGATTTGCCTCCAGATTGTATTTTTAATTGCTTTACCTCCAGATCATATTTTAATTGCTTTACCTCCAGATTGTATTTTAATTATTCTTTCAAGAGGTTGGGGTGATTTGGTGTCACTTCTAATAAGATAAAATGATGGGATAAGTGTTATTTATTGCTCTAATACAGTAAAAGTAAACACAAAAGTTTGATTTTTTTGGTGCTGTTAGTGAGAAACAAGTGACAATTAGCAGTAGCTGGCCAATATTGTTTGGTTTTTGCAGGATGTTAGGATGCTATGATGCCTTGCAGAAGAAATACGTAAGTGCTCCAGTCTCGTTTCAGTTGTGTGGAAGTGTTGGTTGCAGTGCAGCTGCAGGGCTGCTCAGGGACAGGCACAGCTCACTCAGCTGCACTGGGGGATGCGCAGGAATTTCTGCATCAAGCTCTTGTAAACAGCAGCTCAGAATGCCACAGAGATCTGTGGCTGTTTCCTTCTGCAGCTGAATCCTCTCCTCCACAGGAGAGAAGAGGAAGAAGTTTTTCTTCCAACAGGCCTTGGTTGCCTGTGTTGGATTCCAGAGCTAGAGAAAAGCAGCTTGGGCAGCACAAATGGGCAATTAAATATATTTAATGTGCTTTTTTTGTTGTTTTTTTTTTTCTCTCTGTTATGTTCCTGACAGCTGAGACAGATTGTCCTGGCAGTGAGTATCTCTGAAAGGCAGGGACTTGTTTTTAGGGGACATTCTTTGAGGGATGTGCAGTTCTCATTGTGATTCCTCTATTTTCTTTAAAAACACAGGTTTATACCCAGACAGAAGATCCTCAGGTAAATCTGCTGGAAATCTCACTGCTGATAATATGAATTTAATGAAATGTGGGTACAAGCAGGAAGATTTAACATGCACATTTATTAAAAAGGGGCATTTTGAAATAGCAGCTGTTAAGATGACTGGGGTCAGTGGCAATTGCACTGTGGAATTGCATTTGAGTATTCTCAGGCTGTGCAAGAAACCAAAATGTCATTGCAGGGTGGGATGTCCCATCCTGCCTCTGCCTGACGAGTTTGTGGGACTTCTGTGCAAAACACAAAACCCACCACATCTATTCCATGTGTGAAACATTTTCATGGAATATTTTATGCTAAAAACTTCAGCTGATTTTCAAAATATTTCATCATGGTGATTCCTGGAAAAGAATCATCATTTTTATGATGTTTTAAACAGTTTTATTAACATTTTTACTGTTAATTGTTAGAGGATTAGGAGCACATGTAAGTGGATGGGAGTTGGGCTGTGGTTATTCCTTTAAAGGTTGATAGGTTACTGAGCAGAGCTGCAGCAGGAGTTTAGGATTAGTTTAATAATTACTGGTTTTATTTGCAGACAGTCACAGAGTGTTACCACTTCAAGTTCAAGTACACCCACAACGGGCCACTCCTGGATTTTGGCAGGTACAGCGCTGGGACTGCTCCATGTCCCTTGGACACAGCTCGGTGTCACAACTCTGCATCTGATCTCTTTCCTTTTCTTCAGACTAATTCTATCAACACACTTACTAAAACACAATTAATCACTTTGGTTGTGCCCATAACTTTAACATCCCCTTGAACACAGCTCGGTGTCACAACTCTGCATCTGATCTCTTTCCTTTTCTTCAGACTAATTCTATCAACACACTTACTAAAACACAATTAATCACTTTGGTTGTGCCCATAACTTTAACATCCCCTTGAACACAGCTCGGTGTCACAACTCTGCATCTGATCTCTTTCCTTTTCTTCAGACTAATTCTATCAACACACTTACTAAAACACAATTAATCACTTTGGTTGTGCCCATAACTTTAACATCCCCTCAGAAGATGATGCTGAGTGTCAGAGTCCCTCAGAACTCACGGGCTGCTGTGTTTTTAGCAAGGACAGGAAGTCAGAGAGCCCCATCAGCTGTGCAGACACCAAGAAGGCCAGCATCCTCCTGATCCGCAAGATCTACATCCTGATGCAGAACCTCAGCCCCCTGCCCAGCGACGTCTGCCTCACCATGAAACTCCTCTACTACGATGAGGGTACGCTGCCAGCTCACCCTCGTTTATCAGGCTCTGCAGAGCAAGACAAAAATGGGCATTTTTCAGTTTTTCGGGGGATAATCTTTGTGGCTGCTGGGATTGGTTAAGTGAGGTAGTTTCACGTGTGGCTGTGTCCCAGGCATATTTAATGAAAAATCCTTTTGCCAGGATCTTTCCTCCTCAGAAGCTGGGAAGCTTCAGCTTCTCCATGCTTTGCTGCTTTGGAACGTGATTTGGAGAATTGTTTACCCAGCACGTGAAATTGTTTTCACTTGATGACCAATGACAGCCACCTGTGTCGAGGCTGTGAGCAGCCACAAGACCTTGTTATTCATTCCTTTCCTTTCTAGCCTTTTGAAAGATCCTTTCTATTTTTTAGTATAGTCTTAATAGAGCATTATAATATATAATTAATAGAATATAATGATATCATAAATCAGCCTTCTGAAACATGACCCTCAAACCAACCAGATGGCTGTTTCTCAGGACAGGTTGGATCCCAAGGGGATGGGATGTGATCTCACTGCAGGAACAACACAATCCTGGCCCTGATTTCGTTGCATTTGGCTGGGGTTTAAAACATTTGCAGTTTCCCAGAGTGTGTCAGCCTGTAGCATAATTTGTTAAGTGAGGTTGCTTCACATGTGGCTGTTTCTCAGGACAGGTTGAATCCCAAGGGGAGGGGATGTGATCTCACTGCAGGAACAACACAATCCTGGCACTGATTTCGTTGCATTTGGCTGGGGTTTAAAACATTTGCAGTTTCCCAGAGTGTGTCAGCCTGTAGCATAATTTCCCAGCCTGGTTCTAGTTTGATGGCTGTCCAAATACCTGGCTCTGCTTTCTGAGTGTGTTACTGCCTTACAAAGACAAATCAGAGCTTCTGTTTTCTCTCTCTGTATCTACAACCTCTTCCAAAGAGCTTTAACAGGGCTCTGCCTGTTGTGCAAAGAGAAAATAACCTGAATATTGATTATTACTCCCTTCCCCACACACAATTTTTTACAGTAACTCTCTGTATTTAAAGAAGAAAAGAGTTAAAATTAGTTTTGCAAGAACATATTTCGTTCTGTTTAATTCCGTTCTGTTTAATTCCGTTTCCGTTCTGTTTGTTCTGTTTAATTTAATTCTGTTTGATTCCGTTCTGTTTGATTCCGTTCTGTTTGATTCCATTCTGTTTAATTCCATTCTGTGTGATTTCTCTGCAGTTACACCCCCTGATTACCAACCTCCAGGCTTCAAGGAGGCCAAGGACGAGGGGCTGCTCTTCAAGGAGGAGCCCATGTACCTGAATGTGGGGGAAGTGCCAACGCCTTTCCATCTGCTGAAGCTGAAAATCACCACTGAGAAGCAGCGCATGGAGAACGTTGACAAGAGCATCCTAAAGCAGGGAGAGACTGCTGAGCCTCTCCAGCTGTGTGGGGAGAGCAGAAATGACCCAGAGGAGGAGAGCCAGGACATGAATGTAAGAGCACTGACTTTGTTTTGGGCAGCTTTTTGAATTTTTTGTGGTGTATCACCTAGAAAAAGTCCATTATTGTTTCACTGTGTGTAAGCCATAACCCCCTCTATTTTCAGACATGGTTAAGCAGGATAATAGATCTTAAATTAATTTTTTTCCTTAATTTTCCTGCTCCACTTTGCAGCCTGTCACTGCTCAGGCAGTGCCTGTGCACAGGAGCAGCAGAGGGACAGATGGAACCTCCTCCTCCCATGTCACAATCACTTATTTCAGTTTATTCCACCACAAATCCATTTTAAAAAGGTGTCCTTAATCATCTGAGTAGGAACTTCCATGCTTGTGTGTCTGCAGTCAGTGACACTCCTGTTCCTTCATCTAGGAGGATCCTGTCTTGGGTAATGAAGTGCAAGATAAGAATCATGTGAATATTTCAGAAGCTCAAGGTAATATTGATATATATTGCATTATAATTTCAATATTATAATATTTATATTATAATTTTTATTATATCATATAATAATCGGTATACAAAAACTACTCAGTGCAAATCTCCTGTGCAAAACAACAACTGAATAAACTATTTAATGCAATACAACACCAATCTTTAATTATATTATATTTTATGTTATAATTTTATTATATTATAATTTTTGTATTATATTATCTATTATATTTTTCAAACCCCTCCAATTTCTATATTCAAACTTTTATTTTTTTCTTCCCATCTATGACTGTGCCTTTATTTTTTATCAGGGCTTCATTCTGTGAAACACTTGGTTAACAAAAGTTAACACGTTAAACATGATTAACATATTTTCATGGTACTGTTCAATATTCTGATCTTCTGTTCCATTTTATCAGCTAAGCTAAATTGAATAGGGTTTATATTTAGAAATAAACTTTATTTGCTTTCTCTACTCTTTTTGTTACTAATAATTACTGATTCATTTAATTTTTGATCATATTTAGTTTGCACATTAAGCTCGGAGAGGTTTTGTCCTGTTGAGCTCATTTTTGCAGACTTGGAAACAAAACTCCCTTTGCAAAAACCACTTTGGGTCTTTTTTTGTAGTTTTTTTTTTTCTTTAAATTTCAGCTTTCTGAGCTTCAACTCAATTGAGAAATCCCATTTTTAGCCCAGAACCCCACACCTTCATCCCGGGGCTGTGGAGGAGCTGAGAGCATCGGGGCTTTTGTGGCTGGAGGAGTTTTTGTGCTGTGCAGAGCCCGGTGCAGCACCTGCAGAGGGAGCTGCTCCTGGAGCTGGGACTGTTGTGTTCTTCGTGAGGGAACTGACTCCACTGTCCTTAGAAGGCTGATTTATTGCATTATTATCTTTTATTACAATTATATCTTAAAACTGTACTATAGAAAGATACATCAGAAAGCTAGAAAAGAATGAATAATAAAATTTTGTGACAGATTAGAGTCTGACACAGCTGAGCTGGGATTGGTCATGGGGTAAAAACAATTCACATGGAACAATCAAAGATGCACCTGCCACGTTCCAAAGCAGCAAAACACAGGGAGAAGCCATCAGATAATACTGTTTTATTTTCCTTTGAGGCTTCTCATCTTCTCAGGAGAAGAAATCCTGGTGGAGATACTTTTCATGAAATACCATAATAACAAATAACCTCACCAGAGTGTGTTTTGTTTTATGAACCATTCTGTGTTTGGCTCTGCTGCTTCCTGTGAGTGCCTTTTCCAGCTGAGGGTGCTCTGGGGACCTGCTGCCCTCTCCCTGAGTGCTGCAGCTCTTTGAGAATTGCAGGTGAATGTTTTGGGATAGAATCCCTGCTGCCCTCTCCCTGAGTGCTGCAGCTCTGTGAGAATGGCAGGTGAATGTTTTGGGATAGAATCCCTGCTGCCCTCTCCCTGAGTGCTGCAGCTCTGTGAGAATGGCAGGTG
Organism: Montifringilla adamsi; assembly: GCA_017590115.1. Classification (NCBI taxonomy): domain Eukaryota; kingdom Metazoa; phylum Chordata; class Aves; order Passeriformes; family Passeridae; genus Montifringilla; species Montifringilla adamsi. The sequence continues at coordinate 30,636 of JAGGNK010003447.1, read as the reverse complement.
AATGTTTTTGCCATCACAAAGTAGAATCCCACACTGGGTTGGGTTGGGAGGCATCTTAAAGCTCATCCAGTGCCACCCCTGCCATGGCAGGGACACCTTCCATGATCCCAGGCTGGCCTTGGGCACTGCCAGGGATCCAGGGGCAGCCACAGCTTCCCTGGGAAATCCATTTTAATTTATTTAATCCCAAATATCTGAAGTTGGTGAGCTCAGGAGTCAGGAGTTAGATACTCACATTGCCCCAGTTTTGATGCAGGGGGATTTTTGGGCAGTGCTCTCACAGAGCCATGGAATGGTTTGGGTTGGAATAGATTTTAAAACTCATCCAGTGCCATGGCAGGGACACCTTCCACCATCCCAGCCCTGTCCAGCCCGGCCCTGGGCACTCCCAGGGGCAGCCACAGCTGCTCTGGTACCTGTGCCAGGGCCTCACCCTCCCAGGGAACAATTCCTTCCCAAAATCCATCAGGGTAAAGCATTCCCTGTGCCCTGTCCCTGCAGGCCTTGCCCAAAGCCCCTCTCCAGCTCTCCTGGAGCCCCTTTAGGTACTGGGAGAGGCTCTGAGCTCTCCTTGGAGCTTCTCCTCTGCAGGATGAACAACCCAACTCTCTCAGCATTTCCTTGGAGAGGAACTTTAATAAGTACAAGTTCTAGCAAAGTATTTTTGTTAGGATGAATCACACAGAAATGAGTTTCCTCAAGTGTTTTTGCTAAGACTCTAAATAAAGTCTGTCAGTAAATAACTGTCCTGGCTCCTCCAGCCCTGGAAGATCCCCACTGCTGGCTTTTAATCACAGCTCCAAAATGTGCACCCAGCCTGACTCCAGCTCAAAACATGAGACACCAAATTGTCCTCAGGGATCTCAGGAGCTTCCTTTTCAGATTTTAGATAAAGCAGAGGATGGTTTGTGTTCACATTTCCCACTTCAGCCCTGAGGACTGAACTTTGCTGCCAAACAAACTGAAGGAGGAATTGCTGCTTGTTGATCTGCTCCTCTTGGAGAGGCTGCACAGAAGCATCCAGACAATCTGGAACCCATTTTCTGTACAGAAATGTTGGGTTTGGGGTGGTTTTGAGAAGAAACACTTGCAGCTTTGCCAAACCAGCTGCCATTTCCATGCTGTTCAAAAATAATGGTGGAAATGTGTAGGAAAACAGCACGTGCAGATCAGAATTTTTGTCTTGACAATGCTAGTAGGCTGCAGAACTGGAATAACCACATGAAGGTGTGCCTGTTTCTCCTAAAAAGTCATAAAAAATGCAGGAAAATTTCTTGTCCTGGGGAGCTGGCAAATGTTTTATTTACAGGAACTACAAGGCACAATTTGTCAGCCTGGAATTCTTCTGTTGTTTCCACAGCTGAAGCACAGTCACCCATTCACCATTCCATCCTTCTGCCTGTATCCTGGAAAAACAGCCTGAATTAGGAACAGCAAAAATCTGCCTGGAGCTGCCTGTTCCCCCCTGAGGAACCCCCGAGGGTCTGCTCCTGCAGCTGCAGGCACTGAGGGGGCTCTGCAGCTGGGGGTGCTGCTTGGCTGGGCTGCTAGGGCAGGAGCTGGCTCAGAGTGGCCTTTTCTCTGTCCTGCAGCACAGAACAGGCTCCTGAGGCTTCAGGATTGAAACAAATCCCTTCTGCAGGGCAGGGTGTGAGGGAGCTGGCTCAGAGTGGCCTTTTCTCTGTCCTGCAGCACAGAACAGGCTCCTGAGGCTTCAGGATTGAAACAAATCCCTTCTGCAGGGCAGGGTGTGAGGGAGCTGGCCCACAGTGACACAGAACAGGCTCCTGAGGCTTCAGGATTGAAACAAATCCCTTCTGCAGGGCAGGGTGTGAGGGAGCTGGCCCAGAGTGGCCTTTTCCCTGTCCTACAGCTCCAAACAGGCTCCTGAAGTTGCAGATTTTAATCAAATCCTCTCAGCAGGGCAGAGTGTGAAGGAGCTGGCTGAGAGTGGCCTTTTCTCTGTCCTGCAGCTCCAAAGAGGCTCCTGAGGCTTCAGATTGAAACAAATCCCCTCAGCAGGGCAGGGTGTGAGGGAGCTGGGGATCAAACCCACTCCTCCAGAGATGCTGGGTGTAAACTGCTCCTGCAGTGGGCTGGAGGTTGGGGCAGGAAGTGGCTGAGTTAAAGAATAAATTCCAAGCTTGATGGAGATCAGGCTGTGCTCTGGAGGCAGCTGTTCCCAGCAGTTCTGAATTGTTCCTGGAGCAGAGCTGGTGTTGTTGTTCTGGCTTGTTGGTGTGTGAACACCTTTATTTAACTCTCCAATTCTTCTTTCAGGAAAGAATTCAGCTCCTGAAGGGGAAGCTGGAGGGATCCAGACTCCCCCCCGTGTTTCTAACCCTCAGGTAGGAACACTCTGCTCTGTCACCTTCAGCTTTTTCTGGAGCTTCTGTGCAGCTCCTTCCCTCCTTTGGCTAATCTGCTGAAAACTTATTTCCCACAGTTTCCAGCAACAAAAATTCCTTTACATTTCACTTCCTGGTGTTTTCCAAAACTGTTCTAAAGCACTGACAAAAGGCTGTTCCTCTGAAATGCAGCTCTCAAAACAAACAGATGCTGGGACTGTTTCTGAGTGAAATGTAATTTCCATGTTAATAAACTGCCTAGTGGGAATTCCACTGCTAATTCTGACAAACCAAAGCTTGTTTAAAACTTGATTCAAACTTCAAAATTCAGCTTTGTAACTCAGGTTATATTCCCTGCATGTAGAAGTTGGTGGCATTTATACATGGAGGACTGCTTCACACAGGTCCTTAAGATTTCTTAGAACAGGATAGCTGTAGGTAAGTGTCAGTGATCTCCTGTACCAAACCAGCACATGCTTCTCTCTGCCAGGGCCCTGCAGCACACCCAGCTGTAAAAGCTGTGATTTCACCATTTAAATAGCCCCAGATTTCAGTTTTAACTGTGCAGAGCAGTGATGCCCCAGCACTGAGCCCTGCTGGCTGTCTCCAGTGTGTTTCTTCCTGCTGTAACAGTGCAAAAATCTATTTTCTGATTCCAGGTTGATCACTTGACTCGTAAAACGTCTGAGCTGATTGTGTCAGAGAGCAGGACAAGAAGTGGAAAGATATTCCAGAGCTGCATTGTTAGTATCAGTTTTTCTTTAGTTCTCATCATTTCTGTTGCAAAAAGTGAATAAAACTCAGAGCTTGCATTTGCTATTGACAGAATGAAATCCTCATCACTTCCTAAATTCCCATTCAGTTCAACACTGTCAAAAAGAATTCTGTCCAAAGAGTTGGAAGCTGATTTGATGCAGGTAACACAGGTTAAGGAAGATTCCTTAGTTTTGGTTGATATTTAGCCAAATTTCCTGCTGGTTTCACCCATCATCCAGGGGAGTTTGTGGCAGCAGAGATCCCCAGCACAGCTCACCCAGTGCTTCCTTTGCTTCCACTTGGGAAACACTTTGCCAAAATTATAACCTCACCTCTGTGACACCTTCACTGCAAGAAAAATCCCTTTTTGGACTTAAATCAGGTCAGTCTGCAGGCAGTGCTGCTTGTGGGGACCCAAAGCCTTCACAGCTGGGGCAGAGTTTTGTGTCCAGGCTGGAATTTGACCTGTGGGCCCCATTTCTGTGCTGCTCCTTCACTGACTGAGCTTGGCAGCTCTGGGAGCTTTGGGGGCCTTCACCAGGTATTTGGAATATTGGGAATGCTGAGTGAGGGGCAGATCCTTCTCCAGAACCCGTGGGGTGAATTTTTCTCTCTTCTCTTAGGCAAGAAATTGTTCCCTGTGAGGGATGGAATTCCCAGAGCAGCTGTGGCTGCCCCTGGATCCCTGGAAGTGTCCCAGGCCAGCTGGGGACACCCTGGGACAGTGGAAGGTGTCCCTCTGGATGAGCTCTGAGGTCCCTCCCTGCTTCCAACCAGTCACATTCTGTGCTTTTTCTTACTCAGTGATGTGACAAAAAAAAAATTAAAAAAAAGAGGAGGTTGTTCTGTTTGCTCACCATCCCTGTGTATTTTTCAAAGAGATTTTACTGAACTTAATAATAAATTTATTAAGCAAAACACAGTTGCTTTAAATAATCAAAATTACAGTGGAGCTGAAGGTTCATTGCCATCTCTTCAAGGGAGAGTCAGAAGCAGCAGGACTGAGCTCTCAGGGGGTTGTAGGGTGCAGAGCTGGAGTCATGGAATGTTTGGATTTAGGGACCTTAAAGCCTGCCCAGGGTCACCTTCCACCACCCCAGGCTGCTCCCAGCCCCTTCCAGCCTGGCCTGGAACACTTCCAGGGATGGGGCAGCCAGGGAATCACCCGTGCCAGGGCCTGCCCACCTCACAGGGAGGGATTTCTCCCACAGCTCCAACCCAAATTTCCCCTTTTTGAGTCTGAGCCTCCCCACCTCACAGGGAGGGATTTCTCCCACATCTCCCACCTCAACTTCCCTTTTTTGAGTCTGAATCTCCCCACCTGACAGGGAAGGATTTTTCCCATATCTCCAACCCAAATTTCCCCTTTTTTCAGTCTGACCTCCCCACCTCACAGAGAACAACTTCTCCCATATTTCCAATGTCAATTTTTCCCTTTTTCAGTCTGAACCTCCCCACCTCACAGAGAACAACTTCTCCCATATTTCCAACCCCAATTCCCCTCTTTCAGCCTGAACCTCCCCACCTCACAGAGAACAACTTCTCCCATATTTCCAACCCCAATTTCCCCTTTTTGAGACTGAACCTCCCCACCTGACAGGGAAGGATTTCTCCCATATTTCCAACCCCAATTTCCCCCTTTTTCAGCCTGAACCCAGCACTCCTTGTCCTGTGCTGCAGTTCCTGCTGGACACAGCTCCTTGATGCAGCTGTGGCAGCAGGAAAACAAACATGCCAGCCTTCCTCAGCGGGTCACTTCTGCCAGGAAATAGCATCCAGATGTTCCTGCAGGCCCAGCACATCTGGGCCCTGGCTGGTCCCCACCTCTGTCCTGCTGAGGCTGTGCTGAGCCCTGTCCTGGCCCCACGGAGCTGCTGAAATTCCATGTCTTGGTTTTCCTTGGCAGGTGCACCAGGCTGAGCTCTCCTCCAGCCAGGAGGTGCTGCCCAAGAGGAGGAAGCTCAGTGAGCCCAAGGAGCAGTTCTAGTTGCCCAAAAGAAGAAGCTCAACAAGCCCCAGGAGCAGTTCTAGTTGCCCAAAAGGGTGAAGCTCAGTGAGCCCCAGGAGCAGTTTTAATTGCCCAGAAGAAGCTCAACAAGCCCCAGGAGCAGTTTAGTTGCCCAAAAGGAGGAATCTCAACCAGCCCCAGGAGCAGTTTTAGTTGCCAAAAGAAGCCCAACCAGCCCAAGGAATCCTTCTAGTTGCCCAAAAGGAGCTCAACAAGCCCCAGGAGCAGTTTAGTTGCCCAAAAGGAGGAATCTCAACAAGCCCCAGGAGCAGTTTTAGTTGCCTAAAAGGAGGAAGCTCAACAGGAACAAGGAATCCTTCTAGTTGCCCAAAAGAAGGAAGCTCAGCATGCCCAAGGAGAAGTTTTAGTTGCAGTTGCAACAAGCCCAAGGAATGGTTTTATTTGCCCAAAAGGATGAATCTCAACAAGCCCAAGGAGCAGTTTTGGTTGCCCAAAAGAAGAAGCTCAACAAGCCCCAGGAGCAGTCTGAGTTGCCCAAAAGGATGAAACTCAGTGAGCCCCAGGAGCAGTTTTGGTTGCAGTTCAACAAGCCCAAGGAGCAGTTTTAGTTGCCCAAAAGAAGCTCAACCAGCCCAAGGAATCCTTTTAGTTGCCTAAAAGGAGGAAGCTCAACAAGAACAAGGAGCAGCTTTATTTGCCCAAAAGAATCTCAGCGAGCCCAAGGAGCAGTTTTAGTTGCAGTTCAACAAGTCCCAGGAGCAGTTTTATTTGCCCAAAAGGAGAAGCTCACTGAGTCCAAGGAGTCCTTTTAGTTGCCCAAAAGAAGCTCAACATGCCCAAGGAGCAGTTTTAGTTGCCCAAAGGAATCTCAACCAGCCAAAGGAGCAGTTGCCCAAAAGAAGAAGCTCAGCAAGCCCAAGGAACCCTTTTAATTGCCCAAAAGGATGAAACTCAACAAGCCCCAGGAGCAGTTTTGGTTGCCCAAAGGAATCTCAACCAGCCCCAGGAGCAGTTTAGTTGCCAAAAGAAGCTCAACAAGCCCCAGGAGCAATTTTATTTGCCCAAAAGGATGAAACTCAAGCAGCCCCAGGAGCAGTTTTGGTTGCCCAAAGGAATCTCAGCCAGCCCCAGGAGCAGTTTTGGTTGCCCATCTCCTGTTCAGTTCTCCACTCCAGTTTGGTTGTCCACGTTGGCTTTTCAGATCTGCTCTGCTCCATTTGCAGTCCCGTGTGTTTCAAGGAAGGAAAGCTCAGGAAGCCCAGCTGAAGGATTCCAAACTCGTGTTGTGCAGGACCAGCAATCCTTGGATCTGGGGTTTGTGGGGTGGCTCCAGGTGCTGATGGTGATGGAGGAAGTTCATCCCCCAGCACAAGCTTTCACCAGTGCTTCTGAGCTGAGGCCCTGCCTGCCCCAAAACCTCCCCAGTTTTGGGGTGATTTCCCGAGTTTCCACAGGGCTGCGCTGCCAGTTGTTCTGTTGCAGTTTTTAGGTTACAGGTTTTGTTTTTCCTACGGGATGCTTTGCATTTCTTCCAGACCAGAAGCACCATCAAGCCCTCTTCGTGCCTTAAATTCCAGACTCCCTGCCAGGAATTTCGGTGTCCGTGCCGGAATTCCGGGAGCCTGGCTGTCCCCAGAGCGATTTTTGGAGGGGTGGGACACGGGGCCGAGCGCTCGTGCCCCCAAACCTTGTCAGGAACGGGAGTGAAGCCGCTCCCGCCGCCAGGGCGGGGGCAGCGGAGCGTTCCTCGGCTGCGACTCTTCATTAACGGTGGTGTTCGTCCTCGGTGCTCTATTAAACGGCGTTCAGCTTTGGCCGCGTGTGCCGTTACCGGCGGGGCGGGAGCGGCGAGAGCGGGACGGGAGCGGGAACGGGATGGGATACAGGACGGGACACGGGACAGGACCGGAACGGGATGGGAGAGGGGGACGGGACGGGAGCGGGAACGGGAGTGGGAATAGGATGGGAGAGCGGGACGGGACACTGGAATGGGAACGGGATGGGATACAGGACGGGACACGGGACAGGACCGGAACGGGATGGGAGAGGGGGACGGGACGGGACACGGGAACGGAACGGGACACGGGAATGGGATGGGAGAGCGGGAACGGGACACGGGACAGGACCGGAACGGGAGAGGGGGACGGGACGGGACACGGGAACGGAATGGGACACGGGAATGGGATGGGAGAGGGGAACGGGACACGGGACAGGACTGGAGCGGAATGGGACACGGGAATGGGATGGGATGCGGGACGGGACACGACGGGAATGGGGTGGGACACGGGAAGGGACAGGACACGGAAGGGGACACGGGACGGGAGTGGAGCGGGGGCTGTGACACGGGACAGGACACACAGGTTGGGAGTGGAGCGGGGCTGTGACACGGGCTGTGACACGGGATGTGACACGGGACAAGAACGGCAACGGGAGCCGGACACGACACGCGAGCGCGGGCGGAGCCACCCCTGACTGACAGCAGGAACTCCCGCCCCTCGACCCAGCCGCGCCGCTCTCATTGGCTGCTCCGACGCGCGCGGGCTGCCATTGGTTGTAGCCGCGGCGTGGGCGGGACCAGCGGAGCCAGGAAGCGGCGGCGGCGGCGCGGAGGCTTTTCCTGCCCGCGGCCCCGAGCGGAACGGGACGGGACGGGGCGGAACGGAACGGACCCGCCGGGCCGCGGTGAGAGCGGGCAGCGGGCGGGGGGCCTTGGCAGCCCCCCACCCTCGTGAGGGGGGCGGATCTTCACCCGCGGGGCGCTGCGGCGGCGGGAGGGATGGAGCCGGGCCGGGGCCGTGAGGGGTGAGGCAGGGCCGGGACCGGGGCCGTGACAGGGGCGGTGGGATGGGGCCGGCCCGGGACGCTGCCGGGGGTGCGTGACCCGCCCGTGCGGCCTCGGGGGTCCCCACACGGAACGGGGGGTGCGACAGAGCCAGCGCCGTGAGGGGGGACGGGGACCCCCGGGAGCGGGGAGCTCGAGTGCTGCGGGGAAGGGACCAGCGGCCCTGGGTCTGGGGGTTTGGGCCTGGAGAATGGGATTTGGGTCTGGGGAGAGGGTCTGGGTTTGAGGGAGGGGGTTTGGGACTGGGGGAGCTGGAGATCCTGGGGTAGAAGGGACAAGTACCTCTTGGTCTGGGGGTTTGGGTTTGGAGGAGTGGGTTTGGGTCTGGGCATTTGGGGCTGGGAATGGGGGGCTGGGGGATTGGGTCTGGGGGTTTGGAGGAGTGGATTTGTGTCTGGGGGGGCTCGTCCCGGTGCTGATGCCCCCGGTGTCCCCCCGCAGATGAGCACGCTGACGCACCGGGGCCGGCGGGCCGAGGGCTCGCACAGGAAGGGCGAGGGCGAGGAGGAGGCGGCCGAGCGGGAGCCCAACGAGGAGGAGCCCGACGACTCCAAGGACATCCGGCTGACCCTGATGGAGGAGGTGCTGCTGCTGGGGCTGAAGGACAAGGAGGTGAGGCAGGGGCAAGCTGGGCTCTAGGGGGGTTGGGTGGGTGGGATTGTGTTCAGGGGTCTCAGGATGAGGGGAGAGGTGAGAATCTCCATGTTTCAGAAGGCTATCATATCATATTATATCATATTATACTATATTATATTATACTATATTACTATACTAAAACTGTACTAAAAAGAATAGACAGAAAAGGATCCATCAGAAGGATAGAAAAGAAAGCAATGGAATAGATAACAAAATCTTGTGGCTGCTCACAGCCTCGACACAGGTGGCTGTCATTGGTCATCAAGTGAAAACAATTTCACGTGCTGGGTAAACAATTCTCCAAATCACATTCCAAAGCAGCAAAGCATGGAGAAGCTGAAGCTTCCCAGCTTCTGAGTAGAAAAGATCCTGGCAAAAGGATTTTTCATAAGATATGTCTGTGACAGATGGGTTCTTCTCAGTGTTCTCCCTTAGAACCTGCTTGGGATCAGAGGGTTGTGGCATGGTTGGGTTCACAGAATTCACAGAGTCACTGGGCTGGGAGAGACCTTAAGGATCATGGAGCCCAACAGCTCAGCTGAGCCACGGCACTGGGTGTTGGGAGGGACTGTGGAGCTCATCCAGTTCCAAACCTCACCGTGGGCAGGGACACCTCCCACCATCCCAGGCTGCTCCAAGCCCTGTCCAGCCTGGCCTTGGCCTCTTGCAGGGATGGGCCAGCTGCTCTGGGCTCCCTGTGCCAGGAGATGGCACCCTGAGCTGTGCATGGGGCTGACAAGGGCTGTCCCAGCTGCTCTGCCTTGGGGACAGTGGCAGGAGGTCACAGGTGCCTTGGGGACAGTGGCAGAGCAGAATTGGGGTTGTTCTCTCCGGGGCTGAAGCCATGGGGTAAAAGGAGGCTCAGCTGATTTGTCAAAGGGTGAACATCCTCCTGTGCAGCCCCAAAACAGCAGCTGAGCACCGTGAACACTGCCCTGCTCTTTAAAATTCCACGTGGGGAGGAGCAGAGGGCAGCAGAGCCAGCTGGGCTGGGAGCTGCAGCAGCCACAGTGGAGCAGGAGCTGCATCTCTGCTGCCTTCCTGGGCCTGGCAGGGGTGGGGATGTCCCTGCTGGGAGCTCCAGGTGTGCCTGTCACCCTGGGGGAAGGAGATCCTGGTCAAACAGAGTTGCTTTGTGCTTATCAGCTGCTGGGAACTGGTTAGTCAGCTCTGCCTGGAAGGGGAAGATGCCTGCTGTGGAGTTCTCTGAGCTGCCTGTGCCTTGACTTCACCCCTGCTTCCTTCTCCTGCGTCAGCTCGGGGAAATCTGTGGCAGGGAGGGTGGGGAGGCCCTGGCACGGGTGATTCCATGGCTGCCCCATCCCTGGGAGTGGCCCAGGCCAGGCTGGATGGGGCTGGGAGCAGCCTGGGGTGGTGGAACCTGTCCCTGCCCTGACAGGGAATGGGATTCGTTGATCTTTAAAGGTCCCTTCCAACCCAAACCATCCCACAATTCTAAAATCTGCTGTTCCTGACCAGTGGATGGGGAGTTGCAGAGCAGGGGAAGCCAACCAGGTGCCCAAAGTGCTTCTTGGGGTGACAGTGGCAGAGCAGAAGCTTCTAGAAAGGCTCTCCAGCTCCAGGAAGCAACTTTGGTCAAGACTGAGCTCAGTGATCCTGGAGATCTTTCCCAGCTGTGACAATTGCATGATTCCTGTGTGAGCCTGTCTCCCACCCTGAGGAGCTGGGGTGGGTGTCCTCCTCCTCCTCACCCTTCAGGGGTGCAATTAAACCTTTGTGAGGTGCCAGAACCTTCCTCCCAGCAGGGCTCTGCACTTCTGGGCTGCTCCCAGAGCTGTGCCACAGATCCAGTGCCAAGGGCTGGGGCTGTCCTGTTTGAGAGCCCCAGATAAGATCTAGGAGCCAACTGGGAAGTGGCAGGAGCTCAGGGCTGTAAAGGGAACACAATGCAAATAACCCTGGAGCAAATATTTGAGAGCAGCTTTTTTTTTTTTCCTGGGCTGTGTTTAGTGTTCTTGGTTAATGTATCCTGGGAACAGCCCTTGAGCCACCAGGAACCTGGGAGAGCACAGCAAATAGGGGGAAAAAAACCTTGTCACACTTTTATGTATTTATTTTTGTTCCATCCTGTCCTTCCACATTCCTGCAGCTCACAACCAGAGGCAGCAGCAGCCTGGCCCTGAGCTGGGCTCTGTTTTCACAGCTCGGGTGTTCACTCATGCTTTGATGACTGGGGAAAAACAAGATGATTTTTGCCAAATTCAATGAGCTCACGGTGTAATTTCATTATTTAAAGTGCCAGTCTGTCCATGTAGGAGGACCTGGCTGCAAACCAGCCTGGCTTTTGTAACCAGTGTGATTCCAGAAGCTGGAAATAACCCAGGAGCTTTGGAATTTAAAATTTCCTAGGGGTAACCTGCCCTTGAGGCCAGGAAATTGAAACCTTTGCTCATCTTCACACCCTTTCCTGGAGAACTTGTTTGTAAAAGCCATGAGCAAAACCCAGGAAAGGAAACCAGGAGGGCAGGGATGAAAGGTTCCTTTGTCTGCCTGCACGAGGAAGTGGAGAAAGCAAATAAAAATACTCATTTCTTTTATGGTTCTCTGTGCTGGGCAAGCCCAGAGTCCACGTGCCCTGCTCAAACAGAGCCACAGGGGATGGGAATTCAGCCCTGGGGAGGGAAAACCTTCCCTGGGGGCTCCCAGCCTCTTTGCCTTGGGTTTTTCTCCAGTCTCCTGGTGGCTTTTAGGTCCTTCCCTCCCTTCTTCCATCCAGAGAGAGAGCAGCGGGAAGGGAGGGGGAAAAGAGTAGAAAAGCAGGAAAAAAAAAAGTAGCAGAAAAATCAGTATAAAGGGAGGAAAAAAGACTAGAAAGGGAGGGGAAAAAAGAGCAGAAAGGGAGGAAAAAAAGCAACAGAAAAAGCAGCATAAAGGGAAGAAAAAAAGAGCAGAAAGGAAGGGAAGAAAGCAGCAGAAAGGGAGGAAAGAAAGCAGCAGAAAGAGAAGCAGAAAGGGAGGAATAAACGAGCAGGAAAAGCAGCAGAAAGGGAGGGGAAAAGAGCAGAAAGGGAGGAAAAAAAGCAGCAGAAAAAGCAGCATAAAGGGAAGGGAAGAAAGGTCGTCTTTCCCTCCTTAAAGAGAGCAAAAAGAGCAACAGAAAGGGAGGGGAAAAGGGCAGAAAGAGCAGCAGAAAGGTGGAAATTGCCACCAGGACCCCCTTGCAGGTGTGTTGGGGTCTCCCTGCAGACCCCCCCGTGGTGGCTGTGGTCCCACTGGGGTCACCCCTGCCTTGGGCACCCCTCCAGTGCCAGCCCAGCCCCCCGAGGCTCTCCCTGAGCCCTGGCTGCTCCTGCCTTGCCCTGAAATCCAAGGAACAGAAGGAAACAATGGGGCTTTGTTCTCATCAGGGAATGAAAGAGGAGTGGGAGAAGGGAAGGAAAGGCCACCTGGGCTGCCCCATTGCTCCAAAACACAGCCAGCTCTCTTGGAAAGCATCTCTTGAGTGTTCTTGAAGCTCAGGGAACAGCAAATTCCCTCCCTGCAAATTCCCTGGGCAAATTCTCAGGGCAAATTGCCTCTCTGCCCTTCCCTGGGCAAATTCCTTCCCTGCAAATTCCCTCCCTGGGCAAATTCTCAGGGCAGATTGCCTCTCTGCCCTTCCCTGGGCACATTCCCAGGGCAAATTCCCTCCCTGGGCAAAAATTCCCTCCCTGCCCTTCCCTGGGCTTTCTTGTCCAGGTGTTTTTGGTTTTGTTTTTTTCTCTCCCTGGCTGCAATTCCAGCCCAGAACTGTCCTGTGCACTCTGGAGCTTGGAGTTCTCTTCCTTTTTGCTGCTCCTTTTTATGATCAGACAGGAGCAGGGAAATCTGGGAAGTTTTGGAGAGAAAGGAGAAGGGAAATCTGGGAGGGTTTGGAGAAAGAGGAACAGGAGCAGGGAAATCTGGGAAAGTTTAGAAAGATAGGGCAGGGAAATGTGGGAAGTTGTGGAGAGAAAGGAGCAGGGAAATGTGGGAGGGTTTGGAGAAAGGAAATCTGGGAAGGTTTGGAGAGAAAGGAGCAGGAAATGTGGAAATCTGGGAAGTTTTGGAGAGAGGAGCAGAGAAATCTGGGAAGGTTTGGAGGGAGGAGCAGGAAAATTTGGGAAGGTTTGGAGAAAGGAGGAGGCAAATCTGGGAAGATTTGGAAGGTGTGGAGAGATAGGAGCAGGGAGTTTGGGAAGGTTTAGAAAGACAGGAACAGGGAGATCTGGGAGGGTCTGGGGAGATGGGAGCAGAGACAGGAGCAGGGAAATCTGGAAATCTGGGAAGGTTTGGAGAGAAAGGAGCAGGGAAATCTGGGAAGGTTCAGAAAGACAGGAGCAGGGAAATTTGGGAAGTTTTGGAGAGAGGAGCAGGAAAATGTGGGAAGGTTTGGAAGAGACAGGAGGAGGGAAATTTGGAAAGGTTTAGAGAGACAGGAGCAGGGAAATTTGGGAAGGGTTTGGGGAGATGGGAGCCGAGACAGGAGCAGGGAAATTTAGGAAGGTTTAGAAAGATGGGGCAGGGAAATCTGAGGAGGTTTGGAGAGACAGGAGCAGGGAAATCTGGGAGCTTTGTGGAGACCCCTGGGCAGGATCCAAGCAAGCCAGGAGGGACGAGAAGCAGGAGAGAGAATTGCTCCCATTTCCTCCCCAGGGCTACACCTCGTTCTGGAACGACTGCATCTCCTCGGGGCTGCGCGGGGGGATCCTGATCGAGCTGGCCCTGCGCGGCCGCATCCGCCTGGAGCCCCTGGCCCTGAGGAGGAGGAGGCTGCTGGAGAGGAAGGTGAGCATGGGGAGCATGGGCAGGAAGGGGAGGATGGGCAGGAAGGGGAGCATGGGGACGATGCTGGGAGGAAGGTGAGGATGGGGAGAGGAAGAGGGTGGGAGGAAGGTGAGGATGGTGGGAGGAAGGTGAGGATGGGGAGAGGAAGGTGAGGATGGGGAGAGGAAGGTGAGGATGGGGAGAGGAAGGTGAGGATGGGGAGAGGAAGGTGAGGAAGGTGAGGATGGGGAGAGGAAGGTGAGGATGGGGAGGATGGGGAGAGGAAGGTGAGGATGGTGAGGGTGCTGGGAGGAGGGTGAGCAAGGTGAGTATAATATATAGTGTAATATATAATAATGATACAAAATTACAACATGATAATATTACATAATGATAATAGAATATTAAATTATTATATCATTATAATAGCATAATGTATCATAATGACACAAAATGACAATATGGTAATAGATAATATTAATAGAATATTATATTAGCATATACTATTATATAATAGTATAGTATTATATAATAATGACACCAAATTACAATATGATAATATTATGTTAATAAGATATTATATTAATATATATGTATAATATTATAATGTTATATAACAATAATACAAAATTACAATATTATAATATATAATGATAATAGAATATTATATCATAATAGTATAGAATTATATAATAATGACACGAAATTAAAATATTATAATATATAATAATAAAAGTAGACTATTATATTAATATGTAATTAGTATTATAACAGTGACAGAAGATTACAATATGATTTATTATTTAATAATAAAAGACTATTGTATTAATATATAATTACGACATTATATAGCAACGACACAAAATTACAATATAATATAATACTAATGAAATGTATTACTATATAACTATAACAGCATAACATTCTATAACAATAATGCAAAATTCCAATATGATTCCATTATACAACAAGCACAGACTATTCCATCATTACAGCAGCACAACTGTATGTGGTCACTGTACCAATTGCCGGTGTGTCCGTGTTCTCTGGCACTGCTGCTGCAGGTGCTGCTGAAGTCGGATGCCCCCACGGGGGATGTGCTGCTGGATGAGACCCTCAGGCACATCAAGGCCACGGAGACGGCAGAGACGGTGCAGACCTGGATAGAGCTGCTCACTGGTAGGGCCAGGGGGGAGCTCCAGCACCCTGCAGGGCTGTCCAGACGTCCCTGGGAGCCACCAAAATCCAGCCAGGGTCACCCTCTGCAGCCAGAGCTGCAGGGTCTGGTGATTAAGGAACCCCAAAAACAGCCTCAAATCCCTCCAAAATCCCTCTCCAAGGCTCTCCAAACATCCTTCAGACCCACCAAAATCCATCCAGGGTCACCCTCTGCATGTAGAGCTCCAGGACCTGGTGGTGAGGGAACCCCAGAAAGAGAGGAGAACCCCAAACACAGCCTCAAATCCCTCCAAAATCCCTCTCCAAACGTCCCTCAGACCCACCAAAATCCATCCAGGGTCACCCTCTGCTTGCAGAGCTGCAGGGTCTGGTGATTAAGGAACCCCAAAAACAGCCTCAAATCCCTCCAAAATCCCTCTCCAAACGTCCCTCAGACCCACCAAAATCCAGCCAGGGTCACCCTCTGCTTGCAGAGCTGCAGGGTCTGGTGATTAAGGAACCCCAAAAACAGCCTCAAATCCCTCCAAAATCCCTCTCCAAACGTCCCTCAGACCCACCAAAATCCAGCCAGGGTCACCCTCTGCTTGCAGAGCTGCAGGGTCTGGTGATTAAGGAACCCCAAAAACAGCCTCAAATCCCTCCAAAATCCCTCTCCAAACGTCCCTCAGACCCACCAAAATCCAGCCAGGGTCACCCTCTGCTTGCAGAGCTGCAGGGTCTGGTGATTAAGGAACCCCAAAAACAGCCTCAAATCCCTCCAAAATCCCTCTCCAAACGTCCCTCAGACCCACCAAAATCCATCCAGGGTCACTCTCTGCATGCAGAGCTCCGGGACCTGGTGATTAAGGAACCCCAAAACCAGCCTGGACCCTCCAAAATTCCTCTCCAGGGCTGTCCAACCATCCCTCAGACCCACCTAAATCCATCCAGGGTCACCCTGGAGATCCCTGGGGATGAGGAGAGCAGGGGAAGGTTGAATTTAGGGGCAGAGAGGAATTTTCTGGGTTGGGAGCTCAGTGGAAATCTTGGACCTCAGAGCTCCTGTGGCAGGGCCTGGTGTCCTCTGTGCAGGACACCATGGCAGGCTGGAAGGATGTTGGGATTGGGGAACAAACCTTGAGCAGAGCCTCCCTGGCCTGGCTCTGGATCCCTGAAGATGAGGAGAGCAGGGGAAGGTTGAATTTGAGGGCAAAGAAGAATTTCCTGGGTTGGGAGCTGGGTGGAAGTCTTGGACCACAGAGCCTGGTGTCCATGCAGGACATCATGGAAGGGTGGAAGAACATTGGGACTGGGAAAGAAACCTTGAGCAGAGCCTCCCTGGCCTGGCTCTGGATCCCTGAAGATGAGGAGAGCAGGGGAAGGTTGAATTTAGGGGCAGAGAGGAATTTTCTGGGTTGGGAGCTCAGTGGAAATCTTGGACCTCAGAGCTCCTGTGGCAGGGCCTGGTGTCCGTGCAGGACACCATGGAAGGCTGGAAGGATGTTGGGATTGGGGAACAAACCTTGAGCAGAGCCTCCCTGGCCTGGCTCTGGATCCCTGAAGATGAGGAGAGCAGGGGAAGGTTGAATTTAGGGGCAGAGAAGAATTTCCTGGGTTGGGAGCTCAGTGGAAATCTTGGACCTCAGAGCTCCTGTGGCAGGGCCTGGTGTCCTCCACGCAGGACACCATGGAAGGCTGGAAGGATGTTGGGATTGAGGAACAAGCCTTGATCAGAGCCTCCCCCCATCAGGAGAGACCTGGAACCCCTTCAAGCTGCAGTACCAGCTGCGCAACGTGCGGGAGCGGCTGGCCAAGGCCCTGGTGGAGAAGGGCATCCTGACCACGGAGAAGCAGAACTTCCTCCTCTTCGACATGACCACGCACCCCGTCAGCAACGCCTCCGAGAAGCAGCGCCTGCTGAAGAGGCTCCAGGAGAGCGTCCTGGAGCGCTGGGTCAACGAGCCCCAGCGCATGGAGCGCAGGACTCTGGCCCTGCTGGTGCTGGCCCACGCCTCCGACGTGCTGGAGAACGTTTTCGCCAGCCTGGCCGACGACAAGTACGACCTGGCCATGAACAGGACCAAGGACCTGCTGGATATGGACCCCGAGGTGGAGGCTGCCAAAGGAAAGGGCACCGAGATGATCTGGGCCGTGCTGGCCGCCTTCAATAAGTCCTAAAAGTTCTCCTTGGTGGGTCCCCGTGCTGGGGTCACAGCCTGGGGTCTCCCCAGAGGGACCTGGAGCTGGAAGCTGCCAAAGGCAGGGACATGGAGGTGATCTGGTGACCTGGGCCATGCTGGTGGCCTTCAATGAAACACTTCTCACATGGGGTGGGGAGATCCTGGATGGGTCCCATCAAGGGGACCTCACACCCCACCTGGGGTCCCATCAAGGGGACCCCTCTCCCCAGAGGGACCTGGAGCTGGAAGCTGCCAAAGCAAGGGGCACTGAGATGATCTGGGCCGTGCTGGTGGCCTTCAAGAAGTCCTAAACACTTTTCACAGAGGGTGGAGGAGACCCTTGGTGGGTCCCACCGAGGAGAACCCTCTCCCCATGGGGACCTGCAGTTCCTGGGCACAGATATGGAGATGATCTGGGCCGTGCTGGCCGCCTTCAATAAGTCCTACAAGTTCTCCTTGGTGGGTCCCCGTGCTGGGGTCACAGCCTGGGGTCTCCCCAGAGGGACCTGGAGCTGGAAGCTGCCAAAGGCAGGGACATGGAGGTGATCTGGGCCATGCTGGTGGCCTTCAAGAAGTTCTAAGCTCTTTTCACATGGGGTGGAGGAGACCCTTGGTGGGTCCCATCAAGGGGAGCCCTCTCCCCATGGGGACCTGCAGTTCCTGGGGCACAGATACGGAGATGATCTGGGCCGTGCTGGTGGCCTTCAAGAAGTTCTAAGCTCTTTTCACATGGGGTGGAGGAGACCCTTGGTGGGTCCCAGCAAGGAGAACCCTCTCCCCATGGGCACCTGCAGTTCCTGGGGCGCTGGGTGGGCTCAGCCTGGGGAGGGACCAGGGGATTTTTTGCTTTTCCCCTCCCCAGGTAGGGGAGAACCCCCCCAGCAGCAGCACCAGCACAGCCCCGTGGTGCCTCTGGGGGTGCCCCTGAGCAGCTCACACCCTCCTGGGGTGGCTTTGGGGGTGTTGGGCACCCAAAGCCCCCCCGGGCTGTGCCCCCCGTGGCTCAGCTGCTGTTTCTAGTAAGAAGAACCAAGTGAAACTGTGATTGTTTTTGTTCACAACCCCTTTCCTTGCTTCCTCCCCCGCTCCATTCTCCTGTAGCTCGGTTAAAGTTTCGATCTTTCTCTGAGCCCGGGCTCTGTGCGTGTTTCGGTGGGCGCAGCTGCCAGCCCCGGCGTTTCCAGGGGCGCTGGCAGCGCCGGGATGTCCCCAGGGTGTTGGTGACACCGGTGTCCTGAGCTGCGGGTGGTCTCAGCTGATGGGTGGGGGTGAGCTCCCTCCTCCCCCAGGCCCCTTTTCCTTTCCTGGGGGGGTTTTGGGGCATTTCGGTGTCCCCCGGTGCTCCGCCGTGTCCCCGCATCCTCCCGGCCCCGGTCTCGAACCCGCGGCGCTGCGGGACCAAGGAAGCCCCGCCCCTCCCCCGCCCACTCGAGTTTTCCCGCTTTCTATTGGCCGCTGTTAATGCCAGTCATTGCTGCACCGCCCCCTCCCAGTACCCCGCCCTCCGCGCGCACTGACTGGTCAGCTGTGATGTCACTGCTGCCGCTGCTCTGCGCTCATTGGCTGGAGCTGCTGTCCGTCACGCAGCTGAGGCGGTGGAGGCGGTGGCGGCCATTTTGGAGCAGGGCGCGGGGCCGGACGCAGCGGAGGGAGCGCGGAGCTCCCCCCTCGCCGCCATGGCAGCCCCGCTCGGTACCGGCGCCTTCACGGAGGAGACCGGGCAGGAGAAACAGGTGGGGGAACCCCCGGGGGACTGAGGGGGTGTCGGGCGGGCTCCCACTGGCTCGGCTGCACGTCCATCTTTCCAGTCGTAAGCGGGGGTTGGTTGCGTCTGTTGTCCGTCTGGGAAAACCCGGGCTCTGATTGGCTACGGCGTTGGGGGTGGGCGGGACTTCCGCATTAGGGTCGATGGCGGCGTGGGGGGTGCGTGGGGTGGGAGGGTAATTGGGAGAGGGATTGGGGTCACTGGGAGGGGGTCACTGGGAGGGGAGGGGGTCGCTGGCAGGGGGTCACTGGCAGGGGTCCCTGGGCGCTGAGGGGAGCTCTCAGGATCCTGCAGTGGTTTCAGGGGACAAAGCTTTGGCTGCTGCTGTCACACCCCAAAATCCTGCCCAGGATCCCCAAAATCTGTCCAGGAACCCAAAATCCTGTCCAGGATCCCCAAAATCCTGCCCAGGAACCCAAAATCTGCCCAGGAACCCAAAATCCTGCCCAGGAACCCAAAATCCTGACCAGGATCCCCAAAATTCTGTCCAGGATCCCCAAAATCTGTCCAGGAACCCAAAATCCTGCCCAGGATCCCCAAAATCCTGCCCAGGAACCCAAAATTCTGTCCAGGATCCCCAAAATCCTGCCTGGAATTCCTGAAATCCTCCCCAGGATCCCCAAATCCTATCTGGGAGCCCCAAAATCCTTCCCAGCACACCCAAATCCAGGAATACCTTCCTAAAATCCAGGAATCCCTTCCCAAAATCCAGCCCAAAATCCAGGAATTCCTTCCTAAAATCCAGCCTAAAATTCAGCCTAAAATCCAGGGATTAAATGTAAATTGATAATATAATAAATAATGTAAATTGTACATAATAAATTTAACTTTAATAAATAAATGTAAATTGATAATGTAATAAATAATGTCAATTTTCTTCAGGAAACTTTATTTCATAAACGTAGATTAATTACATAATGATGTAAATTTTATTTAATAAATCAATTTTAATTTAATTAATAAGTGTAAACTAATTCCATAATAAATGATGTAAATTTTATTTCATAAATAATTTTTAATTTAATTAATAAGTGTAAATTAACGCCATAATAAATTGGTGTCAATTTTATTTAAGAAATAAATTTTAACTTAATAAATAAATGTAAATTATTGACACGATGAATGTAATTTTAATTTAATAATTTTTAATTTAATAAATGTAAATTATTGACACGATAAATGTCCTTTTAATTTAATAAATTTTAATTTAATAAATGTAAATTATTGACACGATAAATGTCCTTTTAATTTAATAAATTTTAATTTAATAAATGTAAATTCTTGCCATGATAAATAATGTGATTTTAATAAATTTTAATCTAATAAATAAAGGTAAATGTAAATTATTGACATGACGAGCAATGTAAATTTCCTTTAATAAGTACATTTTTGATTTGTCTCTGTGTTTTAGGACTCTCAGGAGAAGGACAAAGCCATTTCCCCCGAGAGGGCAGAGGAGGCCAAGCTCAAGGCCAAATATCCCAGCCTGGGCCAGAGGCCTGGGGGCTCAGATTTCCTCATGAAGAGGCTGCAGAAAGGGGTGAGGGACCCCCAGGAGAGCCTGCTCTGGCCTGGAAATGGGGGGGAATAAATGGGGAAATAGGGGAAATAAATGGGGAAATAAATGGGGGAAATGGGGGAAGCCCTCCCAGCTGATCCCAGCTCTCCCAGCTGATCCCAGCCCTGGCAGTCGATCCCGGTGCCAGGCTCAGTAGGTCAGGGCTGGTCCCAGGCCGGCACTCCGTGTGTCCCAGAGCCCTGAGCCAGGCCTGGAGCCAGCCAGGCCTGCCCTGAGTCACTGCCTGCTGGCCAAAGGCCTCTTAGGCCTGGCCTGACTCCCTGCTGGGATTTCCCCCTGCTGTCATGGCCTGCTTTAGGGCAATCCCAGCACTCCCTGAAGGGTCCTCCTGGCTCTGCTCTTCCCCTGCTCCTGCACAGCCAGTCCCAATCCCAAATCCTGCACTCCCAGTCCCAAATCCTGCACAGCCAGTCCCAAATCCTGCATTCCCAATCCCAAATCCTGCACTCCCAATCCCAAATCCTGCACTTCCAATCCCAAATCCTGCACTCCCAGTCCCAAATCCTGCACAGCCAGTCCCAATCCCAAATCCTGCACAGCCAATCCCAAATCCTGCACTCCCAGTCCCAAATCCTGCACAGCCAGTCCCAATCCCAAATCCTGCACAGCCACTCCCAAATCCTGCACAGCCTGTCCCAAATCCTGCACTCCCAATCCCCGTTTGCCCTCCCCAAAGGCTCCTGTTCCTGTTCCCCTGCCCCTGCACTCCCACTAACCCAAACATTTCTCCTTTTCCCAGCAAAAATACTTCGATTCTGGCGACTACAACATGGCCAAGGCCAAGATGAAGAACAAGCAGCTGCCAAGTGCAGGGCCTGACAAGAACCTGGTGACAGGAGACCACATCCCCACGCCCCAGGACCTGCCCCAGAGGAAATCCTCGCTGGTCACCAGCAAGCTGGCAGGGTAGCTGCACTCCCAGCTGGGGGCTGCCCTCTTTTTGTCTCTTTTTTTTTGGCTAAAAGGATTGAATTCACTGTACCATAGGGGTGGGAGCACCAGAATCCACGTAGTCGTTTGAGTCTTTGCAGCAAGCACACCCCAGAGCTGCTGGGGGGCAGGGGTGGCTTGGCCCTTCCTCTCTGGGAGGCTTTGCCTTAATTTTGCTGCTCTTTGGAGCCCTCCTGGCTCACAGTGGCTGGGAGAGCCCCGGAAGAACCATCCTGGAGACATCCTGGCACCATCCAGGTTCACAGGTGGAGCTCTGCCTCCTTGCTGGCTGGGAGAACCCCAGAAGAACCATCCTGGAGGCATCCTGGCACCATCCTGGCTCACAGGTGGAGCTCTGCGTCCTTGATGGCTGGGAGAATTCCAGAAGAACCATCCTGGAGGCATCCTGGCACCATCCTTGCTCACAGGTGGAGCTCTGCCTCCTTCTTGGGTGGGAGAACTCCAGAGGAACCATCCTAGAATCATCCTAGAACCATGCTGGAGCCATCCTAGAGCTATCCTGGCACCATCCAGGCTCACAGGTGGAGCTCTTCCTCTTTCCTGGCTGGGAGAGCTCCAGAAAAACCATCCTGGAGACATCCTGGCACCATCCTGGCACCATCCAGGCTCACAGATAGAGCTCTGCCTCCTTGATGGCTGGGAGAACTCCAGAAGAACCATCCTGGAATCATCCTAGAACCATCCTGGAGCCATCCTGGAGCCATCCTGGCTCACAGGTGGAGCTCTGCCTCCTTGATGGCTGGGAGAACTCCAGAGGAACCATCCTGGAACCATCCTGGCTCACAGGTGGAGCTCTGCCTCCTTGCTGGCTGGGAGAACCCCCGAGGAGCAGAGGGGGCTCAGGGGAGGCACCTGGAGGAGAGCAGAGGGCAGGGCTGGGGGGTGGGAAGGGATTTCAGGGCTTGGGGTCACAGAGACTGAGGCAGCTGGGCAGGAGAGTGATCCCAGATGTGGAAAGTGATCCCAGATCTCACAGGTGTGATCCCAGACCTGGAAATTGTCATCTCAGACCTGGCAGGTGTGATCCCAGATCTCACAGGTGTGATCCTACATCTGAAAATAGTGATCCCAGATTTGGAAAGAGGGATCCCAGATCTCACAGGTGCCTGGAGGAGAGCAGAGGGCAGGGCTGGGGGGTGGGAAGGGATTTCAGGGCTTGGGGTCACAGAGACTGAGGCAGCTGGGCAGGAGAGTGATCCCAGATGTGGAAAGTGGTCCCAGATGTCACAGGTGTGATCCTACATCTGAAAATAGTGATCCCAGATTTGGAAAGAGGGATCCCAGATCTCACAGGTGTGATCCCAGACCTGGAAAGAGTGATCCCAGGTCTGGCAGGTGTGATCCCAGATCTGGAGAGTGGGATCTCAGACCTGGAAATTGTGATCCCACATCTGAAAAGTGATCCCTGATCTGGCAGGTGTGATCCCAGATATGGAAAGTGTGGTCTCAGATCTGGAAAGAGTGATCTCAGATTTGGAAATTGTGGTCCCTGATCTGGAAATTGTGATTCTAGGTTTGGAAAGTGTGATCCCAGCTCTCACAGGTGTGATCCCTGATCTGAAATTGTGATCCCTGATCTGAAGTTGTGATCCCTGATCTGAAGTTGTGGTCCCAGCTCTCACAGGTGTGCTCCCTGATCTGAAATTGTGGTCCCTGATCTGAAGTTGTGGTCCCAGCTCTCACAGGTGTGGCCCCAGCTCTGCAGGCATGCTCAGGTGTGTGCTTTAGAGCTCCAGAGTGATGACATTGGCTGAGATGAAACAAATTCCAGGGTCTGAGGTGCTGCTGGGCTGAGCTGCCTGGGATGTGTCCCTGGCTCAGCTCACAGGGGACAGCGTGTCCAGAGGGGTGGGACAGGGCTGGGCAGAGTTTGAAACATCTTTGGGTGCTTTGGGGGCAGAGCCCCACCTCAGCTGGGGGAGCTTGGCTGAGCTTGGCCAGGGGGACAAAACCAGAGGGACAAAACCAGAGGGGCCTGACTGGCTTTGGTCAGGAGGATAAAACCAGAAAGACTTGACTGAATTTGGCCAGGGGGACAAAACCAGAGGGGCTTGGCCAGAAGGACACAACCAGAAGGATTTGGCTGAGCTTGACCAGAGGGGTTTGACTGAATTTGGCCAGAGGGACAGAACCAGAGAGGCTTGGCTGAGCTTGCCCTGAGGGACACAGCCTGAGGGGTCTGGCTGAGCCTGACCAGAGGAGCTTGGCTGAATTTAACCAGAGGGGCTTGACTGAATTTGGCCAGAGGGGAAAAAACAGAAGGGCTTGGCTGAGCTTGACCAGAGGGAAAAAACCAGAAGGGCCTGACTGAATTTGGCCAGAGGGATAAAACCAGAAGGATTTGGCTGAGCTTGACCAGAGGACCTTGGCTGAATTTGGTCAGAGGGATAAAACCAGAAAGACTTTGACTGAATTTGGCCAGAGGGACAGAGCCAGAGGGACAAAAACAGAGGGGCTTGGCCAGAAGGGCACACCAGAAGGATTTGGCTGAGCTTGACCAGAAGGGTTTGGCTGGGTTTGGCCAGAAGGACAGAACCAGAGGGGTTTGGCTGGATTTTATCACAAGGACACAAGCAGAGGGGTTTGGCTGGGTTTGGCCAGAGGGGTTTGGCTGGGTTTGGCTGGGTTTGGCCGGGGTGGCTCAGCTGCCTCAAGGCACAGGGCAGTTTGTCTGTCCCTGGTGCCCTGTGCCCAGGGGAGGTGGGCACAGCCGGGAGCTGAAGGCAGCAGCAGGAGGAGGAGCTGGGGACCTGCAGAGCCTGCCCAGCCCCAGCCCTGGCTCTCACCCAGCAGCAGGCAGGCAGGGATGGGTGCTGCTGGCACTGATCCTGGAGGGAGGGACGGGCAGGAACCACCCAGGAAGGGATAAAAAGCACCAGGGACAGGCTGGGGTTTGGAGGGGGCCGAGGCCAACCTGTGCTTTGAAAGTGCTGGGCGTCCCAAGCTTGGATTTCTTTTTTTTTTTCCTATTTTTTTTCCCCCTTCTTGTTTTTGTTTTGTCTCAAACCTGGGGGAAAAAAACCCAAACAAAACCCTCCAAATTAAAACAAATAACAAAAAAAAGCCCCAAACCTTTAGAAGCTGCAGAGGCAGGGCTGGGGGTGGCACTGTGCCCTCCTGGTGCCACTTTTCCCTGCAGGGACACGTGTGGGCACCCCCAGAGCTGCCCCAGGAGCCAGAGGAGGGAGCAGGAGTGAGGGATGCCCGGGCTGGGTTTTCCTCCTGCACCTTCCTGCTGAGCCGGGCGTGCCCTGGGCACTTGGTGTGTCACTTGTGTCACCTGTGCCACTTCCCCGCCGCTTGTTTACCCAGGGCGTGCTGGGATCTGTGCGTGCCCTGAGGATGAAACAGCCCCGGCCGCTCTCCGGGGAGGGGACAAGGGGTCAGGAGGGGTTGGGAGCTGTCCTTGTCCCCTCAGGGTCCTGCTCTGTGTCACCTGGCTGGGACAGTGGATGTCCTGCTGGCTGTCCCAGCCACGCTGTAAATAGGTAATAAATATCTATTAAAAAGAAAAAAAAGAAAAGAAAAAGAAATAAATATATATATATAATTTTTTTACATGTTCAGCTCTTCTGGATTGCTGTGTTTGGTTTTTATTGGACGCCAAAAAGGGGAAGTGAGACCCCAAAAGAGGAAATAAAGGGAGAGATGCAAAGGGGCATTGCTGCTGTGGGGCTGTGCTGGGGGGACACAGGGAGGGGACAGCCCCCAGGGGTGGGGGGACACCCTTAAACACGTGGGGACACCCCCAGATGTGGGGGGACAGCCCCTAAAGGTGTGGGGACACCCCTAAATGTGGGGGGACACCCCCCAAATGTGGGGAGACATCCCTTAAATGTGTGGGGACATCCCTTAAACACGTGGGGACACCCCTAAATGTGGGGGGACAGCCCCTAAAGGTGTGGGGACACCCCCCAAGTGTGGAGAGACATCCCTTAAACACGTGGGGACACCCCTAAATGTGGGGGGACAGCCCCTAAAGGTGTGGGGACACCCCCCAAGTGTGGAGAGACATCCCTTAAACACGTGGGGACACCCCTAAATGTGGGGGGACAGCCCCTAAAGGTGTGGGGACACCCCCCAAGTGTGGAGAGACATCCCTTAAACACGTGGGGACACCCCTAAATGTGGGGGGACACCCCCCAAATGTGGGGAGACATCCCTTAAACGTGTGGGGACACCCCTTAAACACGTGGGAACACCCCCCAAATGTGGGGGGACACCCCCCAAGTGTTTGGCAGCGTGGCAGGGGGTTCCTCCATGCCACCCCCCCAGAGCTGGGTGGGCACTGAGGGGGGCAGGGGGGGTGATGCTGCCACCCCCTGCCCCCCCCTCGTGCTGCTGCGTGACTTGGGGGTCTCCCACTGTTGGGGTCTCCATTGTGGGGGGTCTCCCATTTTTGGGGGATCTCCCATTTTTGGGGGGTCTCGCATTGCTGGGGGTCTCCACTGGGGGGTCTCCACTGTGCCACCCTGGCTCACAGCAGGGACTGGCAGGGTTTTACCAACACAAATCTTTGCTCCAGCTGCAAAAAACTTCCACATTGTCCCACCAGTGCCACCTCTGTCCCCAGTGCCACCTCTGTCCCCCCAGTGCCACCTGCCCCCAGTGCCACCTCTGTCCCTCCAGTGCCACCTCTGTCCCCAGTGTCACCTGTCCCCAGTGTCACCTCTGTCCCCCCAGTGCCACTTCTGTGCCCCCAGTGCCACCTGTCCCCAGTGCCACCTCTGTCCCCCCAGTGCCACCTCTGTGCCCCCAGTGCCACCTGTCCCATCAGTGCCACCTGCCCCCAGTGCCACCTCTGTCCCCAGTGCCACCTCTGTCCCCCCAGTGCCACCTGTCCCCAGTGCCACCTCTGTCCCCCCAGTGCCACCTCTGCCCCCAGCGCCACCTCTGTTCCATCAGTGCCACTTCTGTGCCCCCAGTGCCACCTCTGTCCCCAGTGCCACCTCTGTCCCACCAGTGCCACCCGTCCCCAGTGCCACCCTCAGCTCCCCAGGCTCACTCTGTCCCTGCCCAGCCCTTGCTCTGTCCCCACCTGTGCCATTTCCAGCCCAGCCGGGCGTGTTTCCTGCCCGGGGCTCTCCGGATTCCCCAGCACCGGGAATTCCCAAGGCCCGGAGGCCTCGCGGTCCCCGGGGACCCTGCGGGGACAGGCAGGGACACGCTGTTCCCGCTCCTGTTTGTTCCCAAGCTCGGCAGCACCTCCCAAAAAACGCGCCGGGGCTCCGTGCCCTCGCTCCTGCTGCCAAGAATTCTCCTCCCGACAAGGACACATGCCTTGGGGCCACGGGAAGGATTTTGGGAGGGACGAATTCCATCCTGCCGGACCCCCCCCAGGCAGCCCTGCTCCGGGGGGGGGCACGGGACCCCCAGGGGGATGGAACCCCCCTGGGTTTGCAGCTTTGGAGGGGAGGGGGCTGCGCCCACCGCGGCTCCAAAGAGCGCAGAGGGCTGGGATTGGGCACGGATTGTCCCCAAAAATGTGGCCCCCCCGCCGGCCCCCCCCCCAGGCCGCCCGGCCCGGGGGGGGGGGGCACGGGACCCCCAGCCCAGGGGGATGGAACCCCCCTGGGTTTGCTGCTTTGGAGGGGAGGGGGCTGCGCCCACCGCGGCTCCAAAGAGCGCAGAGGGCTGGGACCGGGCACGGATTGTCCCCAAAAATGTGGGGACGGGGAGGGGACAGCTCCAAACTGAGCACAGAGGGTTGGGACTGGGCACGGATTGTCCCCAAAAATGTGGGGACAGCTCCAAAGAGCGCATGGGACCGGGCACGGATTGTCCCCAAAAATGTGGGGACAGCTCCAAACTGAGCACAGGGGGCTGGGATTGGGCACGGATTGTCCCCAAAAATGTGGGGACAGGGAGGGGACAGCTCCAAACTGAGCACAGAGGGCTGGGATTGGGCACGGATTGTCCCCAGAAATGAGGGGACGGGGAGGGGACAGCTCTGAACAGCACAGGGGGCTGGGATTGGGCACGGATTGTCCCCAAAAATGTGGGGACAGGGAGGTGGCAGCACTCAGCGCTCCAAACAGAGCACAGTGATGGTGACAGAGGCTTGGATTGGTCTCAGTTTGTCCCCAAAAATGAGGGGACAGGGAGGTGGCAGCTCCAAACAGAGCACAGTGATGCTCAGGATGCTTGAATTGGTCAGTTTGTCCCCAAAAATGCTGCCCGGGGACATGGCAGCTTCAAAGATAGCACAGGGAGCTTGGATTTGTCACGGATTGTCCCCAGAAATGTGGGGACAGGGAGGGGACAGCTCTCAGCGCCTCCCTGAGCAGGAGGAGCTGTTTCCTCCCAGCATTTTCCTTTTCATCCCCGAGGCACTGGGATCTCCTGTCCCCAGACCCCGCTGGGATATAGAATATCTATTTCTTCTCCTGTATAAAAATACAGAATATCTATTTCTTCTTCTATACAGAAATATAAAATATCATTCTTCTGTATAGAAACATAGAAGACATATTTCTTCTACATAAAAATATAGAATATCTATTTCTTCTTCTATATGAAAATATAGAATATCGATTTCTTCTCCTATATAAAGATATAGAATATCTATTTCTTCTGCCGGGGCGCGGCGCCCCGCGCGCTGATTGGCTGCGGCGCGGCGTTATGGCGCCCCGAAGAGGAGCTGGACGGCTGCGAGCCCGAGGCCGAGCGCGGCCCCGCCGCCGATTCGCTGCCCGGGACCCCTCCCGGGCCTCCGGACGGGCTCCGGCAGGACTCGCTGGAGCTCATCAGCCGCTACCTGCGGGAGGTGGCGGGAGAGGCGCAGCCCAGCGCTAAGAAGCTTTTTCCGGGGCTCCTGGGTGGGCCCGGCCGGCCCGGCGCGGCGGGGGATGCGGTGATGGAGAAGGCGCTGGAGACGCTGCGGAGGGTCGGGGACGGCGTCATGAGGAAACACGAGCTCGCCTTTCAAGGTGTGTGTGGGTCGGGTACTCCGGGAGGAGGGGGAGACCCCTCCCCGGGCCCCCCTTTGGGCCTGTCCCGGTGGCCGGAGGGGGTTGGGGCCGGCGGTGATGCCCTCGGGGTTGGGGTCTCGGCGGGGTCAGGGCTGGGGCGCGGCTTCGGCTCGGAAAGGGTTAAATGAAAGCGGTTGGGAAGCGCTGAGAAACGAAAGTGAACTTTGTTCCGCGGGGAGGAGGAGAAGGCGCTGCCGCCGTGTGCGGAGGAGATAACGTGGTTACAGATTAGCCCCGGCTCCTCCCGCGTCCCCCGGCTCGGCGGATCATCCCCGGCCAGCTCCGCATCCTCGCCCCCATTCAGGGCCAAGGGCGTTTTTACTGGGGGAATTCTTCTGGGTGGCGTGCTCATACAAGCGTGGAGTGGTTTGGGTTGAAGCAGACCCAAAAACTCCTCCAGCGCCACGAGCCAGGACATTTTCCACCATCCCAGCCCTGGCCAGCCTGGCCTTGGGCACCTCCAGGGATCCAGGGGCAGCCACAGCTGCTCTGGGAAATCTGTTTTTATGTATTTAAAGTGTCCAAAGATTAGTTAGCTCGGGATTTTCAGCCTGCCCAGTTTAAGTGCCAGGGGGTTTTTAATGGGGGAATTCTTCTGGGTGATGTGCTCATACAAGCGTGGAGTGGTTTGGGTTGAAACAGACCCAAAAACTCCTCCAGCCCCACGAGCCAGGACATTTTCCACCATCCCAGGGTGCTCCAAGCCCTGTCCAACGCTGCCAGGGATGCAGGGGCAGCCCCAGCTGCTCTGGGAAATCTGGTTTTTATGTATTTAATCCAAAGATTATTTAGCTCAGGAGTTTCAGCTCCTCACCCCGTCCCAGTTTAGGTGCAAGGGGATTTTTGATGGGGTCAATGTGCTCACAGAACCACGAGAACCATGGAGTGGTTTGGGTTGAAACAGACCCAAAAACTCATCCAGTGCCATGGCAGGGACATTTTCCACCATCCCAGGTGGCTCCAGCCTGGCCCTGGGCACCTCCAGGGGCAGCCACAGCTGCTCTGGGAAATCTGTTTTTATGTATTTAAAGTGTCCAAAGATTAGTTAGCTCGGGATTTTCAGCTTGCCCAGTTCAGGTGCAAGGGGATTTTTGGTGCAAGGGGAATTCTTCTGGCTGATGTGCTCACAGAGCCATGGAAGGGTTTGGGTTGAAATAGATTTTAAAACTCCTCCAGTCCCACAAGCAAGGACATTTTCCACCATCCCAGGGTGCTCCAACCTGTCCAGCCTGGCCTTGGACACTGCCAGGGGCAGCCACAGCTGCTCTGGGAATTGTGTTTTAATTTATTTAATCCCAAATATCCAATATTGGGGAGCTCAGGAGTTTCAGCTCCTCACCCCCCAGTTCAGGTGCAAGGGGATTTTTGGGCAGTGCTCTCACAGAGCCATGGAAGGGTTTGGGTTGAAACAGACCCAAAAACTCATCCAGCCCCAAGGCAGGGACACCTTCCACCATCCCAGGGTGCTCCAAACAAGCAGGTTCCTGGAGCAGTTTTGGGGCTCCTGGGAGATTTTAGGGTGTAGGTTCCTGGAGCAGTTTTGGGGCTCCTGGGAGGTTTTAGGGTGTAGGTTCCTCTAGCAGTTTTGGGGTTTTAGAGTGCAGTTTCTTGTAGGAGTTTTGGGGTTCCTGGGGGGGTTTTAGGATGCAGGTTCCTGGAGCAGTTTTGGGGCTCCTGGGAGGTTTTAGGGTGTAGGTTCCTCTAGCAGTTTTGGGGTTTTAGGGTGCAGTTTCTTGTAGCAGTTTTGGGGTTTTAGGGTGCAGGTCCCTGCGGCAGTTTTGGGGTCCCTGCAGCAGTTTTGGGGTTCCTGGGAGGTGTCAGGGTGCAGGTTCCTGGAGCAGTTTTGGGGTTTTAGGGTGCAGTTTCTTGTAGGAGTTTTGGGGTTCTAGGTCTGACCCGTTCTGACCCTCTCTGACCCGTTCTGACCCTCTCTGACCCATTCTGACCCTCTCTGACCCGTTCTGACCCGTTCTGACCCTCTCTGACCCGTTCTGACCCGTTCTGACCCGTTCTGACCCTCTCTGACCCGTTCTGACCCTCTCTGACCCGTTCTGACCCTCTCTGACCCTCTCTGACCCATTCTGACCCGTTCTGACCCGTTCTGACCCTTTCCTAAAGCCCGGGCTCCTTTGCTGCTCCTTGCCAGGGCACTGGAGGTCGAGCTGGGGGTGCTGCTCTGCCAGGCAGACTTCAAGTAAATTAAATTTAATTAAATATTTTCTTAAAATTTTTAATTTATACGAATTTTAATTTTAAATTATTTTATGCTATTTAGAAATAATTCAAATTATTTTAAATTTAAATTATTTTATTATTTAGTTTAAATGATTTTATGATTTAATTTAAATTATTTCATGAATTTAAATGATTTTTATTGTATTTTAATTTAAATTATTTAAAATTATCTTAAAGCAATGTAAATTATGTTCAATTTAAATTATTTGATTTAAATGATTTTCTTAATTTATTTTTATTTTCATTTAAATTATTTTAAAATATTTCAAATTATTTTTAATTTAACTCCTTTTATTATTTAATTTAAATTATCAATTAAATTTTACATTTTTACTTAAATTTAAATGATTTTACAATTCTTTTATTTATTTCTTTTATTTATTTAAACTATTCTATTTATTTAAATGATTCTATTTATTATTTTACCATTCAAACTATTTTTTTTTTTTTTAAATTTCTTTTCATTAAAATTCATTTTAAACTATTAAAATTCCAAACTG